>CAIGRF010208950.1:24701-35520 GCA_903798235.1 Fraxinus ornus
TGGTTTCAAAATCAATAGAATTTCCACATTTGGTTTTTACAACTTAAGGATTTTCAACCAAAATTGAGGATTTAAAAATGAATTTTCCATATTTAAAATCAAACCCCACTCCTAAATTCCATTTTCACGTCTAGAGAGGTGCAGGTTTCGAAATTAGCCTTGGTCCGAATTGGGTTTTACATTTTGAGGATTTCTAGCCAAAATATGGAGAGCAAGAATTGGAGTTGCAGGTCACTTCCAACTCGACTCACGGCATTAAACTCAAAAATTTCGTTTTCTTCATTTTTCTTTCTTCATTTTTTTTTGGTTTATGAATATATGTTGAGATGATATAGAGATTATAGAATCTCAACGAAAATTGAAAATAAATTTTGAAGGAGTACCTGTGCAAATTTTTTGCCGAGTGATTTTTCTGGTTCGAGAATGTGCGGCTTGAAATTTGAAAAACTGGTGCAGTGTCAATGTGGATTAGAAGATGATGATGAAATCAAAGAAAAATAGTTGTTCAAACGTGAAGAGATTTACCTAGTTGAATGCTCTATCTTGTGAGGTTTTTTCCCAGCCGTGAGTGAGTTTTGGAGATGACTAGTTTTAGGTTTGACACTATTGAGCCCTACAACCCTATGCTCTAGAATTTGGATAACTGATTTGGGCTGATAATGACTTAAACTTGAGCCAGGAGGATATTGGACCAAGATAATTTAAAATAGATGTTGAGTATAATATATGACCCGATAAGTAAATATTGAATTTTTAAGATTAAAAATCGTTTTGAATTCTTATATTAAATGTTTTGCTAGACAACTCGACGGATGTAAAATAAATTCTAAAATTTGACGGAAACATCGTAGCGACACAACTTAAGTTATAAAATTTGCATTTTAAATTTCGGGTCACTACAAGATCTTCCTACGCCCAGGTCACCATTGTCAGATCATATTCTTGGGGATAATTTGCAACTGGCATTATTATCATTTGTTGAGTTTTGATATTTGGTTCTTACGAAAGATTGTATCTTGTGGTAAAAGTTTATCCACTCGACATGGTCCAGTTTTCTTCCACCCAGGGAGAGTTGATGCGGACATCATTTTTATATTATTACTTTCTTATTATTTATGTTTTCTTTGTTATTGGGCTTGTATTATTGGGCTGGCCCAAACCTATCACTAGTAGGGTTATGTTTTACTATTTATATGGTATTCACATTGCAATTTAGATGGTTGATGAATGAATAAAATTATTGACGACCACGAAATTTTTTTCCCGTTCCCTGCATCTTCTTCCCCCTTGTTGGCTTTGTTTCTCCCTCTCCCTCTCCCTCTTCTTCTTCTTTACAAGTTCTCTGTTGGATTACTACTGCCTTTTTCTTGCTGTGTTCCATTCTCCTATTGATTGCTATTTATTATTAACAGTGAGGGCACAACCATTGATCCTACATGAGAATTGGTTGATGCTTATATGTGTTTTGAACAATATGTCGCGAGACAATTTGATACAAAATTAAATTTTTTTCACTCTAATGGTGGTGGAGAATTCATTAACGGGCTTTCTCTTCCAAGCACACGGTATCATTCATCAAATCTCTTGCCCTTACACCCCATAACAACAAGTATGGTTGACATCATCATACAATAATTCATGAACTAGGTATGACAATGTTATTTCATTGTGGCACTCCTTTATACTTAGGGGTTGATGCCTTTGCAACTTCTGTTTTTCTTATTAACCATCTACCATCAACAACTCTTGATATGGATACATCACATTTCAAATTTTTGGGGGAGCATCCAAATTAGTCATTTCTACGAGTGATTATCAAGTCCTCTATCATCCCACAGAGACTACTATCTGCTTTAAAATTTTAAACTAACCTAGCTTTAATTTAAATTAATATCAATAGAAAGCAAAAAATTTGAAAAATGTTCAAATATTGAAAAAAAATCTTCTGACCATTTTAACAAGCGACAATCAGAAACAAGAAAATCCAATTTTTTTCAAAAACTCATACGCAATATTAACAAAATATAACCCAAAAAGGTGGACTAACTGGATTTACACTTGGACGAGCTCGGGTTGTAGTCTGGGCCAACCCGTGCCTAGATCAGCCCATGGTGACAACATTGTTGTGATCATTTATTGACTAGGTAGTATTTGAAGGTGACATGTTTAATTGTAGACATATGTCAATATCTCTCTTTCTATGCTGCAATATGATGTTGTATAAACAGACACATTCATTGGAGGAAATGGCTAATACCATAGACATGTGAAGCCATCATTGATAATGAATATAAATTAGGAGAGAAAAGACATTCCTATAACTGTGCAAAAGTCAACTCCATGGATTGAAAAGACTGTGAATTAAAAAAATAGGTGCCACTATTTGTACATTCTGAGACTGTCTGAGAATGTACAAATCACTATACCTATTGGAGAGGAATCCCAAAAATTAGGAACCTTTTACTGAGGAATCTGATACTTCATCTAAGTCAACACCACCACCCCAAACACAAGGCAACGAGGGAGGAAAAGGAAAAACCAAAGGTTGGCAAAGCATCTAAAATGCACGCCTACTAATAAGTCTGCACCTCCTACCCCAGGTGGTCATGCCTACAGAGTGTTGGAAACGACTGCGTCTAACCCCTTCAACGTAACTTTCTTTCAGAGGATAATGAAACATTGTATATATCTTTTACTGCCCACTGAACATAAGAAATTTAAAGTAAACTTGGAGGAGTTTGTTCTGGTGAGGTTGGATGAAGTTGTTGGTATTCATAAACTAGAGAAGATTTTGACTTTTGATGGGAAGTCCAATGAGACTATTGTAAAGGAGTTCTATTCACACATTCCAAAAAATATTGCTCAAACAGGAAATTCACTTCGATGGAGGACATATATTAGAGGGAGGTTGGTGACATTCAATCCATTAGTCCTAAGAGACTGGTTGGGAATTGACGACTTGACCACATATATAGCAAGGAATAATAGGAAGAAATGGCTTAACCAAGATGATAACATGCAGGCCTCAAGACTAGCCCAAAAATAATAAATTCTTTTCAAGATTCCTCTTCACAATTTGGATCCTCTTACACACCAATCTGGTTTTTCTCATGAGAGGGTTGTACTGCTCTTTAAGTTGGGAACCAAAGTAGCTTTAGACTTGATCAAGTTGATTTTTGATAGAATAATCTATGAGGGGCCAAGGATAGCATTTCAACCCCAACACCTAGGGTGCCCGGGCATACGCTTTCAAATGACAATTCTTAAAGGCTTGATGTGTTGGAGAATCAACTTAGAGCAATGAAGAATTAGGTTGGGGAAATCTTTCTAAGAAACTAAACATTTTCTATTGATCTTAGATTTGTGTGGTCTTGTTGAGTCTTTGGCTTATCTTGGCGATGAGAGAATAAAGACTGCCTGGCTTAGGAGTACACAAGAGTTGCTAGAATTTGTCCCAAGGTTGTCCACACCATAGATCTGAAGTGCTTGCAAAAGTTAGTACTCGACCACCAGCAGTTGCCAGTCCTACCCAGAAAGCACCCGAAGCACAAGGTCGTGACTTTCCTCCTCCAGGTTAACTTGAAGATACTAAGATTGAAGATCATGTTCCATTCCTCAAGCGTGGTGGTGATGGCTAATCACTTGGGGCTTAGAGACCCAAGAAGCAGTGATGGCTAGTTTTGTCTCTCTAACTTTTGACATATTTGCTCTAACTATTTGACGATAATGTATAACTACTCGATCCTAACTATTTGTTGCACACACACATATTAGATAACTGTATTTTTGCTACACTTATAGTTAGTTGGTATGTTTGCTCCCAACAACCTTTATAGTGGGCCTTTTTTAATATCAAAAAATGGGATAGTAGTAGTTTTTTTTACACTTATGAACACTATTTGCATTATGATATGTGCTAAGTACCCACAACCTTTATAGTGGGCCTTTTTTAATCTCAAAAAATGGGATAGTAGTAGTTTTTTTTACACTTTTGAACACTATTTGCATTATGATATGTGCTAAGTTTGATAACTTTTTCAGTTTGGAGGTGTATAGTCATATTGATATTACGTTGTTGCATATCTGCTTATTTCATGAAGTTAGGGAGAGTTATGTAAGTTAGGGGGAGTTGTGTGTTGCTTGAGAAAACTAATTAATGGAGAGCAGTTCATATACTGTATTTTGCAAAAACCCTACACACACCCACAAAAGTGACATTAAATCCAATAGATATTTTTGAAAATAAGCTAAGTCAAAGGGGGAGACTGTAAGTTAAATACATTTTATATTTCTACTTATTATTTATTTATTGAGTTGCTTAAATTAGAATGATTTTTAAACGTTAAAATATGGGCCAAAAACGTGTTCAATTGACGTAGTCAAAATAGGTCAGCCATCAATCAGGATCGACTGAGTGCCATATAGGTAAACAAATTTCTTGGATACCGATTTTAGGGTTTCAATGCCCTTAACAAGATGCTATTTTGACCTTCCACACAACAGTCTATACAGAAATATATATCCACCTTCTTAGATGTGGTTTGATTGGTCAAATAATTAAAATAAGTTAATTAAAAAAATTCTATATTATTCTTACCATACAAAACTGCCATAGCTTGGAGGAGTCTTTAGATAAGTAAAGAAAATAATTAAGGAATGGACCAACACTTTGAGAAAAATCTGCCTTATACCGATGAACTTGCAGTAGCAAGTTCTGTTTCATATGACTGTCTCTAATAAGTTTTGTCAAGTTGATATTCCATTGAAGTATGATATCAAAGCAAAAATTGTATTTTTCATCCGTAATTGAAGAGAGCACATGATTCGTGAACGATATAATCCTACTCATAGATCAGGCTACTCGGTGTGAGTTAAGATTGGGGAATCTTAATTCAAGTAGTTTGTGTCAGAATACAATAGTGAAGTCGCTATAAAGTCAAGACTCATTTGATTCCACTTCCCTAAAAAGTCAAAAAAAAAAAAAAGAAAAAAAAGAAGAAGAAGAAAACGAGGGAGTAGTTCTTTATTTACTTTTGATTTTTTTTTTTGTTAATTTTGCGAAATCACAAAATCGAAACTATTGTACTTTTTATTCTTTAATGGTGGATTGTTTTACCTATGGCATGGGGGTCCATGGATGTTTCCCTTAGGGGGTTAACCACATTATATCTGCCGTTCAATCTAATATTTTTGCAATTGATTACATTTTGTAGAACACTAGTCTATTAAACTGTGCTAGTCAGAACGATTTTAAAAACTACTTGTAGAAAGTTCTGGTTACTGGCAAAACTACCTAAACGAATAATTGAGACAAATTATTAAATTAACTAGGTTTTAATATTTACACAACGAAAGGAACCTCTTACGTCCCCAACAGTTCTCCCATGTTGTTATTTTCTCTTCCTTCTCCAAAAACAAACACCATTACTTTCCACCACCAATTCAAACTCCACCAGCCATCAAAAAAGTTCCTTTCACGGCAACATCGTATGGGATAACATGGCAAGACCTCATTGGATGTCCAACACAAATGACCCATATTTCATTAGCTACCTCCCCCAAGAAAATTCCCATGCTAAGGCTTTCATGCAAGATACTCAAGGGTTGTAGTACTGCCTTTATACTGAAATGCTGACCTCCACGATTTTTACCCCACCTTTAAGTTGTGATAGCCCAAGAATAACTAATCAAGAGGAATGGTAATTGATTTTTTAAAACTTCTTCAAAGAATTAATCTAAATTCAAGTAAAGACTAAATAGATTTAATATTCAAATAACAAGCACAAATATAAAAATGAAAAGTAAAAGGGATCTGATGCAAACGATATAATTGTGGAGGTTCGATTTAAAACAATGATTTATGTCCTCTGTTACCAAGCTCTCCGATACAAGTAAGACCTTTTTCACTATAGTGATTGATTTATGTTGCAATCAAACTCTTTTCAATGTTTTCGGTGACTTATAAACAAAGAGCATCAATCCTTATACAATGTTGAGATTTACGAGACCTCAACATGATCCACTGTTTAGCTTTCACAGGATTTCAATATGACTCACTCGGTAACTTACAACAAGTAGCTATCTTTACTCAAAGTTGATCTTTAAGGGACTTTAACAAGATATCAAAGTGGTTTTACAGTGGAATTCCTATCTTGATAAATAATACAAATAAATTAAGTACTAAGAGAGGCTAACACTTCAATGAATAAATGATGGCTCAAGTGTTAGATGAAAAACTTTGATGAATATGATAACAAAAAATTAGATTCAATCAATCAAAGTTGTTCGATGAGAAGATGAAGAAGAAATAAATGCAATGTAAGTCCAAAAATCTTCTCAAGATATATCTCTTTTTATAAGAATAATTGTAATAAATTAAGTACTAAGAGAGATGGGAAACTTTGATGAATATGATGATTTTACAAGTTTGATTCATTCAATCAAAGTTTTCAATGTGAAGAAGTAGAATAGTTTATGCAATGTAAGTGTAAAGATCTTTTTCAAAATGTCTTCTCTATTAAGATTCGTATAAATAAGTTAAACACAAAGAAAAATGAATAACTTTGATAAGAGAAATGATTCGAGAAGTTTGATTCAACAATAAAAAATTTTGTTATGAAGAAATAAAGAAATGAATGTAAAAATGTAAACTAAAAAAAAAAAAAAAGATTTTTCATAAAATATATTTCAAAAGAAAGTTCTCTTTTAGTTGTTATAATGAAAGCAAAGCAAAGTGGTGTTTATTATAAGAATCAAAACACCAAAATCTCTAACCAACATTGAGAGGATAATCATCACATTTACAGTAAAATAATAATCAAAGCATGGATGATGACAAAAACACAATCATTTGGGTAAAATTTATATAAATTCCAACATATTATGCACATAGAATCATACGAGAACATTTTGTATAATTCAGTTTAGCCACATACTTTAAATTCATCGATAATTCCCAAACCTCTTTGAGTATATGAAAATCTATCAAGTGTTAGAGGTTTAGTAAAATTCTCAGTCAATTGATTTTCCGTATAGCTAGTAAATCAAAGTGGGTGCCTTTTGATGCCAGAGACCTAATGTCTTAGTGCCATTAAGATTTCTAAGAAATTTGTTTCTGGGTACTAAAGTGATATTCTTTACGATTAGATTGAAATATAGCACATACTAAACATAATATCGAGTCAACTAGCGGTTAAGTTAAATAAAAGATTCGATCATACATTGATATTTAGTGACATCAACGGAAGTAACTTGATCATCTTTATCCAATTTTATGGATGTACACATAGGAGTGTTCATTGGTTTCAAGTCATCCATTTCAAACCTCTTGAGCATGTCCAATGTGTGTATTTTAACTGACAAATATACCATTACTAGATTGCTTAATTTAGATACCAAGGAAGAATTTGAGTTCTCCCATCATACTCATTTCAAATTCTATGCTCATGCATTTTGAAAATTCTTCACAGAAATGGATATTAGTTGCACCAAATATAATATCATCAACATAAATTTGAATAACAATCATATTATTCTTTTGATTTTTTACAAATATGGTAGTATCCGATTTTTTCCATTAAAAAAATAATTTCAAAGTAGTAATTTGTTCAATCGTTCTTGCCAATGCATATGAGCTTGTTTTAAACCATAAAATCTTTCTAAATTTGAAAATTTAGTCCGAATACTTGTGATCTTTAAAACTAGGTGGTTGTTCAACAAAAATTTCTTCTTGAATAAAGCTATTTAGAATTGTACTTTTGACATCCATTTGATAAAGAGTAAATCTTTTATGAAAAGCAAATGCAAGAAGCATGCAAATGGATTCTAATCTATCAACCGATGCAAATGTTTCCTCAAAATTGATACATTCTTCTTGATTGTAACCTTGGTCCACTAATCTAGTCTTGTTATGCACAATTATTCCATTTCATCTAGTTTATTTCTTCTTGATCGTAACCTTGGTCCACTAATCTAGTCCTGTTATGCAAATTATTCCATTTCATCTAGTTTATTTCAAAAAACGTATTTTGTACCGATGACGGTTTGATCAAGATTGGTCTATCTACTAAATCTCAAACATGATTTCTTCCAAATTGATTTATATCTTACATAGCTAGAATTCAAAACTCATCAAACTCGACTTCCTTGAAAAAAATTTCGTTCAATTTGCAAAATGAAAGCACAAATATTTAAATTATTTCGAGTAGAAGCTCTAGTAGTAATACCTTTGGATGGATCAATAATAAGTTTTTTTGGGTGAGAGGGAACCAACCTCCGTTCTGTTGGTAGAGTCATTAGATACTTCGGTAGGTTCTACTTCACTTTGTTGAATGTTTCTTTCTTTCTTGTGTTCCTCTTTAATATCATCCTTGATTTGGTCTTGAATAAATGGATGTTTGAAAGGATTTTCCAATGCAATGTTTCCAATTTCAATAATTTTTCCTTTTGCATTATCTCCGAAAGTGTCATGACCCCATCCTTCTCTTTGAAATTTGATAGTAACATTCAATCCCTGGTCACTTGTCTTGAATATCCACTATCCAAGAAACATTTCCTCTTCATCTTATTTGGTTCCTACAATAATTAAGTTTTTGTTATTTGGTACCCATACAACTTTGGGTCCTTGATTGTTAGTGTTTGTGGACTTTGGAATCCACTTGTATATGTTTTCAAGTGAAACCTCTTTTTGATTGAAAAAAACTAAAATTCACATGTCCATGTTTATTGGAAAAATTACACGTGACATTTGAAATGGGGGAAGTAGAGGTTTTATCAAATAAATTTTTAAGAGACATTTGTTTTAAAATTGGTTTTTATCCAACTCCTCCTTTGTCAAAAACACATTTTTGTTCACCAGGAATTAAATTAATATTTTTCTTGGTTTGAGTAAATTTGGAACAATTTGAGTCAAAACTAAAATCTGTTCTCGTAAAGAGAAATCCTCCTTAATTAAAGAATTGCAGTCGACTTTTTCTTTTTCAAAATCATTTTGAACTTTTCAAAAGTTTCTTGACCTCATTTGCAATAAAGAATTCTTCTTTTTAAGGATCAAATGATTTAAAGAAAGTTTTTCAAAATTTTCAAGAATTTCATGTAATACCTAGACCAAGAAAGTTTAAAAAGATTTGATAGATACTACTTATACCAACAAGGTGCACCTTCTTTTCTAGAAGTCCATCGTTAGAAATTCCACAGTTATGCTTGGCTTGGAGCAATTCCACGAGGGTGACCCCTTGGGAAGTTTTCTTAGGGAGCCTGCGAGTGAGGACAAAGTATACTGAAAAGACCCATGTTGGTACAGTGGGGACAGTATGTTATTGATCTAACGGTCGAGACAGCTCGTTAAGTGGGACCCATGCCGTTACAAATGGTATCAGAGTCCGATTGCCGGTCGAAAATTGAGAACTAAGTGTTATACAGGACAAAGTGCTACGCCATAGGGCGGGAGCCACCTCTTGAACCCGTAGGAGCCACTTCTAGAATTCCACGCCTGGCAACGGATCCTCAGATGGATCAAGGGAGACGAGGACATCGCGAGTCTAACGAGGGGTGATTGTAATACCCAGACCAAGAAGTTTAAAAAGATTTGATAGGTAGTACTCATACCAAAATGTGCTTCTTTTCTGGAAGTTCATCGTTAAAAACTTTACAGTTAAGCGTGCTTGGCTTGGAGCAAATACACGAAGGGTGACCCCCTTAAAAGTTTTCTCAGGGAGCGTGGGAGTGAGGACAAAGTATGCGGAAAAGACCCATGTGATACAGTGGGGACAGTACGTTATCGATCTAACGGTCGAGACAGCCCGTTAAGTGGGACCCAGGTCGTTACATTTCATATTAAGAAGAAGATAATTCATCATATGAATAATTTTTATTTGAGTTTACCTCATTTTCAATAGCCATGAAGCATATGTTGGCAATTTCCTATTGATTTTCATCTTCGTTATGGTTATCATCGTCACTTTCATCCCATATTGTTTGGAGTGCTTCCTTTTTACGAATATATTCTTTTCTTTGCTTTTTTCTTTGATCTTTTCTTCTTTCTTTTAGAATCGACGATTGTTGCGAAAACCTTTCCATTTTTTAACAAGAAGAACTAGATCATCAAGTTCGACATCATTCAAATTTTCGCTTAAAATTCCTTAATCAACTATAGATTTTAAAGTTTGGCGCCTTTCCTCTCCTTTGCTTTTTATTGTTTTCTCATTTGTCTCGGTGCGATTTAGCTCATATGTCATCAATGTTTAGTAGAGCTCTTCCAATGGATGTGTTGACATTTTTGGTGTTTTCTATTAACATTCTCAATGGACTCAATTCTTCCGAGAGTGGCCTAAACACTTTAGTGAATTTTCGATCAAAGCATTAGAGACCATTAAAAATATTGGTAAAACGAGTGTTCATGTCAACAATTGGTTCATTTTCTTTCATAAAGAAAATTTTAAAATCTTTAACTAAAAGATTTATCTTAGTTTCTTTTACTTTGCTAGTTCCAACATGAATAGTTTCTAAAGCATGTCAAATATCTAAAATACAATAAAGTAGATTTTTGGCTCTAGTATTTAAACACAATTTTCTTTTATACTCATTATATTCCTCTCTAGGTTTAGAAATTATTTGATCCGATTTACCATCATCTTTAATAACCTTTTTAGGCACATAGGGAACAAATTCAATAACCATTTGAATATTATAATCTATTATTGAATAAATATCGTTATTCTAGCCTTCCAATAGTTATTGCTCAAGATTGTAGAATCTTAATTTCAAAATGAGACCTTACTTTGATATCAATTGACAGCCCAAGAATAACTTACCAAGAGGG
>CAIGRF010209039.1:0-24328 GCA_903798235.1 Fraxinus ornus
TGTGTTAATTAAATGAAGAGAATTGGTACGAGTGAAGATGAGTAACTTTTTTAAATATGGGCGAGCAATGAGTAACTTCTTTAGAATTTGGATGAGCAAATAGTAATTTGAGATAAAGTTCAACGAGCATTTATTTAATTAATTCGATTTTAGAATGGTTTAAAGTCAACATTGAATACAATTTATTTCAATTAATCCAAATCTAATAAATTTGATTAATTTCGTGAATTATGGCAACTCTGTAATCTATCATTTGCTCACCAATTATCGAACTCTATTCAATTTATTTCAATCCAGAGACGGATCCACTATTTTCGTTAAGGAGAACTGAAATTTTAAAAATATCAATGTAATAAAATTTATATATAAATAAGACATTAGGTCACCAACAATTTAATAACTTCATTTAATAATTAATTAATTAATAAAAATATTAGCAACATGATGACAAATGAAACACTTATTAAATGTGTAATAGAGTAAATTAAGGCGTACGAATTTAAATATAGTAAAATAGCGATATAAAATGAAGGCCTTAAAATGTCAAGTGTGAAAGAAATACAATTGATTAAGCAAGTAGCAACATTATAAATACAAAACGAAATCACAAATAATATTATAAAATTTAATTAAAAAAGGGGTTAAAATTTTACGATTTATTATTATTATTATTATTAAACCAAATAATAATAAAAAAAGATAACTATTTATAATCGAGTTAATTAAATCAATGCTCATTGAACTTCACCTTAGGTTACTACTTGTTCACCCATTTTTTTTAAGTTACTAAATGCTCATCCATATTTAAAAAATATTACACATCAATCACTCATACCAATTTCATTCTTCCACGTGGACTTCGTCAACGCCATGTAAGATTTTCATTCGTCCACGTAGATATTCTTTGTTCATGTGGATTAGAATTAATAAGATCGATGATATGTGACACTTTTTAAATATGGAGGAGCAATGAGTAACTTTTTAAATTTGGTTGAACAAATAGTAAGCTAAAATAAAGTCTAATGATCATTCATATAACTGACATTTTAGTTTTTTTTCTATTTTTTAAGCACACATTCTCCAAATAAATCACTATTCAAAACTTCACTTTCTCAAAATAATTGCCATCAAATAGGGGCACAGTTTATCTCGAGTATAAAAGATTTTCGTTGTCCATTTATATACAAACTAGTTAAAGTTAAATGTGCATTGCGCATTATTCTGAAATGCTTTATAAATTTTGTAAAAGTAATATTTGATACCAATTTGTTGGGTGGAATTGATGAGTCTCAAATGAACTGAAAAAAATAAAATTTAGTATTGAAATTTAAGAAAAGAAAATTGTACTCTCAAAATTCAACTTCTATGATTCAATTTTTTTGTGATGATAAATATTACAAATGACCAACATTTTTTTTTACTATATTTGGTACATAAAAAATTAATAGCTAATACATGAATTTAAACACATATTAAAATTTCTAGATATATTAATAGAAATAAATTTATATATAATAACTCTATATTCATGTAGATCAAGATTCGCTGAGTTTATACTAATGTGAATATTAATTAATTGAGAATTAATAACATGGAATTCATACATGACAAGGATTTTATAGTATTTATTACTTATTGAAAAATGAAAAATAAGATATTATTGAACTAATTGAATTGTAGTAATGTTAAAATCGTCCAAAAAATTATTTTCGCTTAACGTGATATTTAATATATTATATATTATACAACTATTTGAAATAATTTTCGTAATAGAACATATGGACAAAATGTAAAGCTACCATTTGGACTGAAGACTACTTTACCCAAAAAAATAATAATAAATAAAAAATAAAAAATTAACCGACATATATAATGTGGGAAGGGAAATTTCAGGGTTAGGTTAATCCAATCCTCTGGTGACATAATAAAGAGGAAATATCACGACATGACATAATCTATTAACAAAAAAAAATTCCACTACTCGACTCTGCCTTGGGTTGTTATCTTCTCCGTACTTCAATATTTCTCCTTTTATCATTTACTTTTTACGTGATAAGTTCTCGAATAATGTTTTGTGGCGTGAGACTGAAAGGATATATGTCTGTGCCAATGCATTTCCAATTTATGCATATTTTGAATATATGGCATTTCTGGACTCGAAGATGTAAATATCCACTATACATACTAGTAGACAAGCAGTACCTGTCTCGATCTTCTTTAAACTGTTTTTGGCTTTCCATTATTCTTAGTTACGTTTTTTTTGCATAAAATGGTCTCATTGAATCATTTTGTTTTCCATTATAATAAACCATTGATAGAATGAAATGTGAATTTGATAGAAACTAGTACATTATAATTAACAATTGATCTCGTGGGACGATAATTCAACTCATCACATTATGACTTGTCACGATCCCGTACGCTTGGGGTTTTGTCCGAACAACATGCTACCAACTTCCAATAGAACTCTCAATAGAATTCGGGTCATACTCAAACTCTAACATTGGTATTTCGGTCCATATATAATTGAGAAACATGGTCCACACCGGCTCTAGATTAGTTAAAATGCAAATTGTGTTAATTAAATGAAGGGAATTGGTACGAGTGAAGATGAGTAACTTTTTTAAATATGGGTGAGCAACGAGTAACTTTTTTGGAATTTGGATGAGCAAGTAGTAATTTGAGATAAAGTTCAATGAGCATCGATCTCCTTAATTCGATTTTAAAATGATTTAAAGTCAACATTGAAGACGCTTTATTTGAATTCGAAATCTAATAAATGTGATTAATTTCGTGAAGTATTGCAACCTTATAAATATATCATTTGCTCACCAATTATCGAACTCCATTCAATTTATTTCAATCCAGAGATGGATCCACTATTTTAGTTAAGGAGAACTGAAATTTTAAAAATATCAATGTAATAAAATTTATATATAAATAAGTCAGTAGGTCACCAACAATTCAATAACTTCATTTAATAATTAATTAAAAAATAAAAAATATTAGCAACATGATGAATGAAACACTTATTAAATGTGTAATAGAGTAAAAATTAAGGGGTATGAATTTAAATATAGCAAAATATTAGTGATATAAAATGAAGGCTTTAAAATGTCAAGTGTGCAAAAAATACAATTGATTAAGCAATTAGCAACATTATACACACAAAACTAACTCAATAAAATAATTTTATAAAATTTAATAGAAAGGGGTTAAAATTTTACAATTTTTTTTATTATTAAATCAAATAAATTCAATTTTTTTTTAAAAATAACTATTTAAAATAGAGTTAATTAAATCAATGTTCATTGACTTTATCTTAGGTTACAACTTGTTCAACCATTTTTTTTTTTTTTTAAAAGTTACTTAATGCTCAACCATATCTAAAAAATATTATACATCCATCACTCATACCAATTTTATTCGTCCACATGGTGGACTTCGTCAACACCATATAGGATTTTCATTAGTCCACGTAGATTTTTTTTTCCATGTAGACGGATAGAATTAATATGAGTGATGGTAGGTAACGTTTGCTAAATATAGATGAGCAATGAGTTAACCTTTTAAATTTGGTTGAGCAAGTAGGGAGCTAAAATAAAGTCCAATGATCATTGATTTTAATTAACTCTGGCTTAGATGTCTATTTCTTTTAAATGGCTATGGACGCAAAACACTCAAATTTTGACTACTTTTCAAAAGGCATGTGAAAAATGAAAATTCTTCGCACTTTCCTCTAATTATTACACTGATAAGCGAAACATTCAATTTTTGACTATTTTCCAAAAGGGCATGTGAAAATGGACATTTTTCAAAATTGTGACCACCTAATAAAAGGTCGAGGTCATAATAACACACAATTTTGGTCAAAGTCACAAATTGCATATTGTCACGATCACAAAGATATAAATTGCGAGTGACAAATACAAATTAGTTGCAATTACACATTTTCATAGATTACATATTATTTATTGATTACAAATTATCCATTTTATGAGTTAGGGGTGTGTTTGATGGATATTATTGAGAAAAAACGTATTTTAAATAGTGATATGATGTGAAATATGTGGTTAAAAAAGTAAGAAAAATTTATTGATGTGATGAAATATATTATTTTATTGAAGAATGTGTGGTTGAAAATGAATGTTGAAAAAAAAAAATTGTATTTTTAGAGAATGTGGGTCAAATAGGGGCTATATATTATTTATTGGTCACAATCATCAAAATAATTGGTCACAAACGCTCTTATCCCACTCCACCATCTACAATCTCTACAAGTAAATGACAATACCTTCCAAAAATAAGTTTATAAGGTAACATGCTTAAGGGGGTCTTAAAGGTTGTATGGTATGCCTAAAGTGCATCATTTAGTCTTAGAGACCAATCTTTACGATCGGAATTCACCGTTTTCTCTAAAATTTGTTTAATTTCTCTATTAGCCATTTCTACTTGTCCATTAGTTTGGGGATGATAAGTAGAAGAAACTTTATGAACAATCTCATACTTTTTCATTAGTACTTCAAATGAACGGTTGCAAAAGTGCGTGCCTCACTAATAATAGCTCGTGGTATGCCAAACCTAGACAAGATATTTTCTTTAAGAAATTTAACAACCTTTTTATTATCATTGGCCCTTCAAGTTGCCGTCTCTATCCATTTAGACACATAGCCTACCGCCACAATGATATACAAGTAACCAAAAAAAGGTGAGAATGGTCCCATAATATCGATTCCTCAACAATCAAATATATCTATCAATGGCATCATATTACGCCGCGACACCAAGCTTTTGGCACCTCTCACAAGATCTGCAATACGCATTAGTATATTTAAAGAAAGTGGGCCAATAAAAACTGCATTGTAGAATTTTTGCAGCAGTCTTTTTCATGGAAAAATGGCCTCCACATGCTTGTGCATGACAAAAATTGAGTACGCTAGGTATCTCCTCATTAGGGACATGACATCTCAATATCTCATCATGACACTATTTAAATAGACATAGGTCATCCCAATAAAACTTACATAACTCAATCATAAATTTTCTCTTATCTTGTGCACTCCACTCTCTTGGAATTTCAACTATAACCAAGTGATAAAGTGTGTTTTTGCACTTATTTAATACCTAAATATGCTTATTATTGATAAAATAAGCGAATTTCTACTCACAATTATGTAATTATTGCTTTTGTAGGTAAGAATCACTCAAAGAAAAGAAAACAAGACAAAAAGGAGAGAAAATAGACTAAAAATGTGCAAAATTATGAATTTGAGGACCAAATTGTACAAGATCAAAGTTGAGAGACCTATCATGCAATTATCTAAAGGCTTGGCTGCAAATTAAAATCAATAATTTATGGTTTTGATCTTTTGGACAGTAACTTGGCACTAGGCGCTACTTTTATAAATTTGGGGACATTTTTGTCATTTGTTCGAAACTTTAGGGACCAAGGCTGCAATTTCTGGAAAAGGGTTTTAAATTAAAACCCAACAGCCTCATTTGGCTGGTGCGTTCTTCTGACTGGGCATCAGCTTCTTCTCCATTTTTTTTCTTTTCTTCTTCTTTCAATTTACTTTGTACTTTGGGATTAAATCAAAGAACACGAGGAGAATCAACTAAGGATTTTGCAAAACTTTGGTAGAAAATCAAGTTCAAGCTTCAAAAGGGGTTTTATCTATACTTTGTATTTTCTCATTTTTTTTGCCATTTTTGTAATGAATGTTATGCATATACTCCTTTGTTATCAAATGTATAAAATGGGCTAATTAATTGTGTTGGGATTTGTGGAATTAGTTTAAACTAGTCTTGATTAATTTTTATATTTTCTATTTGATATTAACTTGCTTATTCTCATGTGTTTTTATTATTGTATTTCATGCATTTTCATTTATGTGGCCAATGAATGAATGCGTTTAGTGATTTGTGCATCATTTGAGAGAAAATTGTACATTTTAGACCAAATAGTAGAAACCCTAGGTTTGTGTAATNAGAGATATAGTAGGTTAAACCAATCAATTATGATTAATTTCACTTGAGAGAGGTAATTAACTAAAATTGGAAGATCGGGTTTAACATCGAAATTAAGTAATTCGTTAATTGGCTTATAGAGAAATTAATTAGGTGACGGTTAAACGAAACCACGAATCCTAACCACGTTTTTCCTCCAAAATCTTCAAGTATTTATGTTTTTCTTATTTTGTCGATTTTTAGTTTATTTACCCCTTTTCAAATCTTATGTTTAATTGTCTGTTTCTTTTGATTGTTAGAATTAAATTGATTAAAGCCGTGTAATCTAAAGTATACATACCTCGAGGGATCGACAACCCGGACTCTAAAGGTCCACTTTATTCCTTGAGCGCGACCCCTGCACTTGCGGTATATTATTTTAGCGAACACCAAGTAATTGACAATGTGAGCAAACTATGATATAGAGGAAACATAAAATAAATGCTCATCTGGAATGCCATCTTTAATTGGCAAGGGGTTCGGGTTGTCTACAAAAGTTTGCTTGACAAATGGTCTACTACTATATTCCTGTAAAAGTAAAATCCACCTTATTAAACGTGCCTTAGCATCTTTCCTTGTGAGAAGATAAGTAAGGACTAAATGATCTCCGAAAATTGTAACAGGAAAACCAATCAAATAAGAACGAAACTTATCTAGATCAAAACCTATAGCTAGTAACTCTATCGGTCATGGAGTAATTCATTTGGGCATGGTTTAGAGTCCTAGTAGTGCAGTAAATGACAAAAGGTTTACCTTCCCTTCGTTGCCCAAGGACATGACCTACCGCATAATCACTTGCATCATACATAATCTCAAATGACAATGTCCAATCAGGTAGCTGCATTATATGTACTGAAGTTAGCTTGCCAATCAGCATTTCAAACGCCTCTGGCAAGCTAGGGCCCATTCAAAAGTGACATCTTTGGTTAGAAGGTTACATAATAGTCTAGATATAGATGAAAAATTCTGTATGAACCTCCTATAGATGCCCACATGGCCAAGAAAGGATCTAACATCTTTTACTGTCTTAGGTGTACGAAATTTAAAGAGTAATTCAATTTTGGATTTATCAACCTCTATTCCTTTAGAAGAAATTGCATGTCCTAAGACAATGCCTGAATGTACCATGAAATGGAACTTCTCCCAATTCAAAATAACCCATTTTCCTTACATCATGTCAAAACTCTTTCCAAATTTAGCAAGCATGCATCAAAAGAAGTCCAAAAAACAGTCAGGACATCCATGAAAACTTCCATGCAATTTTCTACCATGTCACTAAATATGCTCATCATACACCTTTGAAATGTGGCAGGAGTGTTACATAGTCTAAATGGCATCATGCGAAATGCATAAATAGCAAAAGGACAAGTAAATGTGATATTTTCATGGTCTTCTGAGGCAAAAATTTCAATTTGATAATAATCATAATAGCCATTCAAGAAGCAGTAAAAGGGATGACTAGCCACACATTCTAAGATTTCATCCAAAAAGGGAAGAAGAAAATGATCATTGTGAATGACATCATTCAACTTCCTATAATCAATGTGCACGTGTCATCCAGTCACTGTTTTTGGGGTAACCAATTCACCAACTTCATTCTTTACCACTGGGACACCTGGCTTTTTAGGGACTACATGTATAGGACTAACCTATTTACCATCTGCAATTGGGTAAATGACAATTTAACAATTTGAATACCTCATCTTTTACCACTTCTTTCATTGTGAAGTTTAACCTATGTTGTGGGTCTCTTTTAGGGCTTGTTCCCTCCTCTAAGTGAATCCTATGTAAGCAAATTAAAGGACTAATATCTTTAATGTCAGCTATGGTCCAACCTAATGCAGATTTATGCTCATTCAGAATATTTAAAAGCTGCTCACTTGGCAATTTTCAAACTTGGACTGCCATGATGATGTCCCATAATTCTGAAACTTTGCAAAAACAGTACAAATGTTAGCATATTTTTCATTATCACAACTTGTTGGAATCTTAGAATTTAAAAATATTTCAAGTGATCAAAATCAATAGTTGTAGGTGCTTTCTCTTGAGTGAATGCATCAATCATGTATGTTTGATAGCATTCATTATCCTCCCTAAGATGCTTAGGGTCTGTTTGATTACAAATGGAAAATTTGAGTGGAAAGAAAATGAATTACAGGGAATTGAATTGCCTAAAAATTATTTTATTATGAATTGTAATTAATTGTATTTGATTGATATAATTTTTCACTTGGAAAATGTTGAAAATTTGGTGTCTGTTTGGCTTCATTTTTCATGAAAATTGTCCATTAAAATGATATTTTTTTTTACTATTGGGTCTAGAATTTGTTCCAATTGCAAAAAAGAATAAAAAATAAAAAAATTACCATACCGAATACCATTCGTTTGACTTTGTTTTGCATGGAAATTATCAATAAAAGTGATAAATTTTTTTACCATTGTGTCTAGAATTTTTCCCAATTGCTAAAAAAAAGGCTGAAAAATCAATTCCCACCAAATATTGGTTTTCCACAAAACCCAGGAAAATGTGAGCATGTGAACCAAACCAAGAAAATGAATTCCATGGAAAAAAAGTGTATCAAACAGGCAAAAGTGGAAGTTGGAATTTGTTTTCCATTTTCCATGAAAAATAATGGCCAATCAAACAGGGCATTAGTGATGTGTGTTGACTTCTAAAGTCATGTTCCCAAAAGATAACTTCATTAGACCATTTCTGCAATTTATAGGAGCATTAGCTGTGGCAAGAAAAAGTCTATCAAGAATGATAGGAATTTTAGAATCAACATTCACAACAATCTTTAAGTCTAGAACTAAGAAATCAACAAGGTAGTAAAATTTATCAATTTGTACCAAAACATCCTCTCAACTATTCCTCTCGGTCTTATGGTGGATCGATCAGCCAATTGCAAAACTACAGATATAGGTTTTATCTCACCTAAGACTAACAACAAGTAAATAGCGTAAGGTATGATGTTAACACTATCCCCTAAATCAAGAAGGACTTGTGTAAACTCATGGCCCTTAATGATGCAAGGAATGGTAGGACAACCACGGTCCTTATATTTTGGTAGGATCATTTGCTCAATCACAACACTCACTTGTTTAGTCAAGAAAGCAGTTTTCTTGACATGGTGTTTCCTTTTTCCTCTTTACCATTGTGTCTAGAATTTTTTTCAATTGCTAAAAAAGGGCTGGAAAATCAATTTCCACCAAATATTGGTTTTCCACAAAACCCAGGAAAATGTAAGCATGTGAGCCAAACCAGGAAAATGAATTCCGTGGAAAAAAAGTGTATCAAACAAGGCAAAAGTGGAAGTTGGAATTTGTTTTCCATTTTCCATAAAAAATAATGGCCAATCAAATAGGGCCTTAGTGATGTGAAAAATGTTGACTTCTAAAGTCATGTTCCCAAAAGATAACTTTATTAGACTATTTCTGCAATTTATAGGAGCATTAACTGTGGCAAGAAAAAGTCTATCAAGAATTATAGGAATTTTAGAATCAACATTCACAACAACTTTTAAGTCTAGAACTAAGAAATCAACAAGGTAGTAAAATTTATCAATTTGTACCAAAACATCTTCAACTACTCCTCTCGGTCTTATGGTGGATCGATAAGCCAATTGCAAAACTACAGATATAGGTTTTATCTCACCTAAGCCTATAAGGTATGATGTTAACACTATCCCCTAAATCAAGAAGGACTTGTGTAAACTCATGGCCCTTAATAATGCAAGGAATGGTAGGACAACCATGGTCTTTATATTTTAGTAGGATCCTTTGCTCAATCACAACACTCACTTATTTAGTCAAGAAAGCAGTTTTCTTGACATGGTGTTTCCTCTTTATAGTAGACAAGTTTTTGATGACTTTGTCATATGTAGGAACCTGGGCAATCACATGCAAGAGAGGTAGATTAAATTTACATGCTTGAGGTGTTATATGATCTCATTATGTTGACAATCAGCTTTCAAGGTAGGCTTGAGAGCTTGGGAACGGAACTCTAGCTAGATTTCCACAACTTCTTTACTAGGATTGCTCTTTTTCTGAATTACTAGGGTTATTTTCATTTTCCCTAAACTTGGAGATTGGTTCTATAAACTTCGTAGTTAGAGTGGTGATGACATTCACTTCTTTAAAGTTGTTTTCTTATGAACCTGAGGTTTGTGCCATGTGTTATCTCATAGGATTTGGTTGAGCCCGAGCTAGAAATATCTCACGTTCTACTACAATTAAGGCATTGGTCAATTTAGACATATGATTTTTCATCTCTTTGTTTTCCTCAACAACTTGAGTAATCATAGTCTTAAACTTCTGATTGGTCTTACTTTGTGCCTCTATAAATGCATGTAAAATATCATCTAAAGAGTTTCTAGCAAATGAGGGCTGATATGAAGGTGTAGTGTAAGCTCTAGATAAATTGCTAGTTTTTAGATTGCCAGTTGAAATTGGTGTAATTCTGCCATTCCTGACTGTAGATATTAGAAAAAGGAGCAAATGGCTTCTTTTACCTACCTAAAGCATTACAATGTTCGTCATAAACCCCTTTCATCTTAGCTAGAGTGGTACACACTTGCACTGGATGATCAATTTCACCACACACATAACAAGGTCCAAGGGACTTAACAAGGGCAACAATATGTACAGGCTTTGGGTCCTTAGCACGTTTTTCAAGTTCTTTAATCAGGGCTTCTACTATGGCTTTGAGGCTATCCTCTTCCCTTGAATGATAAATATCCGTGCCAGAACTTATAGGTCGTGACCTGTTAGTGCTATCAAAAGCGTTAGCTCCAATCCAAGAGTGAGCTTTTTTAGCAAGATCAGCTAAGTACTCTATGGCTTCATCTGGGTCTTTTTGCAAGAACTCATCATCTCAACAAATTGATGCTCTCTACGTGCCAGTCTTTCAAAAATAACTCACAACACGCCAACTCTTATGACTATGGTGGGGGTAAAAGGCTTATAATTCTTTGTATCTTTCCCATGTTTGGTATAAGGTCTCACTATCTTTTTGAGCAAATGAAGAAATTTTCATTTTCAGGCTACTAGCCTTATGATGGGTAAAGTGTTTGCTCAAAAAAGCTTGAGTCATTTCATCCCATGTTCCAATAGAACATGGTCTCAGTGAATGCAACCAATTTTTTTGCTATTTCTTTAAGTGAAAATGGAAAAAAATTTAAGCTTGATTGCATCCACTGTATCATGTTGATTGTGGAAGGTTGCAACCAAAAATATTTGCTGAAAAAAGCTTGAGTCATTTCACCCCATGTTCCAATCGAACGTGGTCTCAACGAGTACATCCAGCTTTTCGCTTTATCTTTAAGCGAAAAATGAAAAAAATTAAGCTTGATTGCATCTGTTGTACCATGTTGATTGTGGAAGGTTGCAACCACCTCCTCAAACTCTCTATTATACACAAGCGTTTTTACTTTCAAGTCCATGAAAAGTTGGAAAAAGCTGAATCATTCCCGGTTTAAGATCTATACGTGGTATATTAGATGGAAAAATAATGCATGATGATATGGATATGCGTGTGGGATGAAGATAATCCTGAAGAGTTCTATATGTTGAATCTTTGTGCTCACTTTCACTCATGGTGTTGTGTTATGTGGTGTCGGTGTCAATAGATTCAGTATCGAAAATAGTGTTAAAGAGAGATCAAACATCGTGTAGGGTCTGTCAACAAATCTTCCTTCTTGTCTCAATATCTGCTCATAAAATACAAAAACGAAATAATGTAAGAATACAAAACAACAATAAATAAGATAAATCAACTAAAGAATAATAAAGGATTGAAGTCACCTTTTTACAATTAAATTCCTTAGTTTCTTGTACCGTCTCATTATACTTAAAGAATAACATGGTAGTTGTATGACAGTTTTGGGGTGTCAATTCCATGAGGAGAAAGTTAAAAATACTTAAAAGGATTCGAAATGTGAATGTTCTTTTGAATGTTTGAAAAGAATTTATTTGTTTGAATGAGAATAAAATCAAGGTTTGAAATAGTGAAGCGTTAGAATTCCCTCAACTGAATTAGGTCATTCAACATCAATGATTCATTTTTCTAACTCAATTAGAGATATTTAACCTAGTTTCTCTAATCGGAAGAAATGTCATTAAAATCAGTTTAATTCAGTTGTAATTCTAAAGATTAACTCTCCTGCCACAACATTCGTACTTTTATTTACTAGAATAAGATTTAAAAAACAACCATATTCTTAAATCATAAAGTACTAATGAAGCATAAAGTACTAATGAATCACAACAGTTAAAATAGATAAATGCGATTAAAACTTAAACGAGTATTTTAGTCATTCAACAGAGAAAGTGTGAATGAATCTATGAAGAATTTAATAAAATTTTAGCCAATCTCAAAACACTTTTATGAAAAGAAGTTCTAAACCTCAATTGGATTGGGTCATTCAATATCAATGATTCATTGTTAAAACTCAATTAGAGATATTCAACCTAGTTTCTCTAATTGGAAGAAATGTCATTAAAATTAATTTAATTCATTTGTAATTCTAAAGATTAACTCTCCTGCCACAACATTCATAATTTTGTTTACTAGAATAAGATTTAAAAACAACCATATACTCAAAGCATAAACCAATAATGAATCACAACAGTAAAAATAGAAAAATGAGATTAAAACTTAAATGACTATTTCAATCATTCAATAGAGAAAGTGTGAATGAATCTATGAAGAATTTAATAAAAGTTTAGCAAATCTCAAAACACTTTTATGAAAAGAAGTTCTAAACCATAGAATGTTTAAAATGAAAATCTAAATCTATGAATCAAATAATGTTGAAATCACCGAATCCAATTGTGTTCATTTGTATCTTCATCAAGATGTCTAGTTCTCCATGGAATTGTTTGTTATCTCCTCTCGTTTTTTCCTCCTTGATTGTTGTTACTAAAGTCCTCTTTAGGGTTGTGTTCCTGTGCCTTTAAGACCCCAGAAGATTTGAAATCGAATGGGCTAAAAAAAAGTCCAAAAAGCTGAAATTCTTCTTCACGATCGGAGCCGCAACGCCCACTGCCAACTTAAAAATTATCTCACAGTAAAAAGAAAAACACTTCAAGAACATGAATTGATTTCTACGATTTCTATTCACTTTTTGGCATTTTAGCATAGTAATTTGGTGTTTAAAGTACACTTTCTTGTACTTATCACACTTCAACTGGGAATTAGACCAGTTTGATGTTTAAATTACTTTTCTAAATGGTAATTTTGATGAAACCATTTACATGAATCAACCTAAAGGGTTAGAATTGAAATCTAAATCAGAAAATGTTTGTTGGTGAAAGAAGTCTCATTATGGCTTGAAATAGGGACCCAAGCAATGGTATAAAGTGTTATTCATATGTTCAGAATCTGGGATTTCTTAATAGTAATTTTGATTCTTGCTTCTTTTTCAAAGGGTCAAGTGGACCCAATTTTATCTGCTTATTATTATATATTGATGATATGCTACTAGCTTAGTTTTGAAATTGATTAAGTTAAATTAAAACTTAAAATTGTATTTGAATTGAAAGATCTAGACAAAGCTAAAATAATTCTAGACATGGAAATCAAAAGAGAGAAATAATCATGTTTTGTATGTGAATCAAAGCTCTCATGTGAATAAAGCACTTTGAAAATTTGCTATCATTGAATGCAAATATATTACTCAGCCTATTTCCAATCATTTTAAACTTTGAAGTGAGCAATCTCCTAAAGCTGATGAAGAGTTTGATAGGATGAGTAAGATACCTTGTTCAAATATATTTTTTTAGCTCTGTTACATACCTTATGATATGTACCAGACCTAATTTAGCTCATGGTATAAGTATCTCAAGTATATTTATGATCAATCCAGGTGAAACACATTGGATAACAATAAAATGGATGTTAAGGTATCTAAATGTCTCGTCTGCCTTGAGCTTGAAATTTCGAAGATGCAATGAAGGCGTTATTTTGAAAGGGAACGCTGACTCTAATTTTGCAGGTGATCTAGATAACAAAAGATCAACTTCTTCTTATGTTTTGCCTCTTTGTGATGGTTGTATTAGTTGGAAGTCCTAGCTGTAAAAGCTTGTGGCTTTGTTTTTCATTGAAGTTGAATACATTACAGCATCACATGCTATTAAAGAGGGGCTTTGGTTAAGGGGTTTATTATATGAAGTAGTTAAAATTTATACAGATAACCAAAGTGCTATTCATTTGATTTCGTATTTATCATGATAGGACTAAACATGTTGATATTAAGTTCCATTTTGTTAGTAACATGGTTGAAAATGGCTTGATTAATCTGGTTAAAATTCCAACTGAATTTAACTCCTCTGGTTTTGGAACCAAGGTTTTACCTTTAAATACATTCATAAACTGTTTGAAAATTTTGAATATCACTTGAAGATAATGTATTTAGCACGATCAATTTATTGTTTTGTTTAGAATTGAAACTAACTTTAATCTTTTTCTTTTTACATGTTTTTAGAGCAAATGAAACTTTGTAAATATTGTTAGAGTCACTAAAATGATTTACAAATAGTTCAACAAGGTGGAGAATGTAGTGTTGGGCTGCCTCACTATTCTAATTGGGTTGTTGGTTTGTGGTCCAAACCGTGTTCCGGGTTGACACCCAAAACACTTGATGAAATCATGTTTCCAAAACATATGTCTGCCTTTTTAAGTGATGGTTTTATCTTGGCCTTACATGCGGTCTTTTCTTAGCCATTGGATTGGTGACTTTTGGTTATATATATATTAGTGAGATGTTCTTGGTTGTATTTAGTGTACAATTTGAGAGATTGAGTGGAGTATATTTTGTGTAATGCTTAGACAGGCAAGAAGAAATGTTAGTGTAGAAGTCTCTTCATACATTTGTGACTGTTCTTGGTGATTTTTAGTGGATTCGGGCAATATCTAATTAGTACATACTCAACGTGGTGAGTAGGCCTTCGGCTGAACATCCGGACCCTTAGTGGCGAAAAATTCTTTGTGTTCTATTTTCTGCGATTTTACATTTTCCGCAACTTAAGTTTTTCAAATCATTGTTATTTTGGTGATTCTGAGACCAATATGGTGCAGTGGTGCAATTCATGCTTTTTATTAGAGTGAAAAAGTTAATTAAAAATATGAAAGCGAGTCACAACTTTTTGAGTTTAAGTAACGGATAACTGAATAAATGTTGACAGAGATGACTATTAGAGTCTGTTTGATTGCAAGAGTGAAATTTGGGTGGAAAGAAAATAAATTTCAGGGAATTGAATTGCTTAGAATTGTTTTCCTGAGAATCTTCAATTAATTGTATTTAATTAGTATAATTTTTCACGTGGAAAATATAGAAATTTTTGGATCTTTTGATGTTTGGCTTTGTTTTACATAGAAATTGTCCATTAAATGGATATAATTTGTTGCAATTTGGGATAAAATTTTAAAAAAAAGTAAACTGGAAAACCAAATGGTGGGATTTTGTTTTCCTCAAATCAAAGGAATTGGAACCGTGTGAACTAAAACCAAGAAAATGAATTGCCAAGAAAATTTTCTCAATCAAACATGCATTTTGGTAGAAGATGGAATTTCATTTCCAAGTTCCATGGAAATGATGCCAAATCAAATAGGGCCTAGAATTTTTTAAACGAACATCTTCTAGACACGTTATTTGAGTCTTATCACAGGTTCTAAAAGACCATTATGGAACAGAAGGAGTTTCTCAAGATGAATTGTTCTATCTTTTTCTATTTTGACTGTTCTTAAGAGTTGAATTACTTAGTTTATGCATCAGCATAGCATGTACTTGTTACTAGGGCCGTACCTGTGTTTCACGGGGCCTGAGGCAAAATTCAAAATTTGGGCCCCTAAGTCACACAATCCTGATATACATTGAGTTCGTGTGGCAGTCGAACATCCACACGAACATCCATGGGTGGATATGTTGGCCAGTATCTGCAGCCAATATATCATACACACGTTTTATTCCTCAGAGAATACTGTGATAAGAGGGAAAATATCGAAGGTTGAAAGCACTACAAAGTAATGAAAAATGGCCACCTATCCTGTCGTTAAGACATGGACGCTCATCTCGATTCCTGATGGTAGTTTTGTCCGAGCTTCGGATGATTGCTTGAATGATTCGTTAATCTCTTTTGACAATTCAATGTCCTGAAGTATTGTGTTTTCCAACATCATTAAGCAAATGATTACACACTGTTTCGTGCGAAAAGACGGGTCTCGCTATTAATTAAAAGATGGTTCAGACGATTGTAAAAGGAACAGACCTTTTGAGACAAAGTCTCAAAAATGGGTGCTTTATTAATGAAGATTTACAATCAACGAGAAGCGAAATGCCTCCAAATGGCGCAAGTACACAGAACAATTAAAAGTTAAGTTTGATAAAAGTAAAGGAAATAAAAATTACATAGTCTTTGTTAGAGAGTGTTTGATTTCGTCCTCCTCTTCTATGCCTTCTATTCTCTTTTATGCTCCTCTGATAGTTGTTGTTGTGGAACTGCCTGAAATTGTTGGTCGTTTTGAATTACCCATGTTCTTTATCATGCTGACTTGTCGTGATACTGTTGTTGTAACTGCTGTCGTTAACTGTACCATTGAACTACTTCTAACCGAGATTTATTAGATCATGGGACATGATGAAAGTACCCCTTTTACCACCTTAGTAACCATCGCTTAAGATAATGGTTTACCTAGATCTTGGGCGTTTCGCAATATTGAGTGATGATAGCTCCGTCGCCCTGAATATATATAAAGTGCTATGTTCGCCCAGAGCTTGGGTGTCTTATATATTGGGGCGATGATGGGCCTCCTCTATATACCTCTGTCTTGGGCCTTTTTATGTGATCTCACCTGAGCTTGTTCCTCGAATCTCCTAATTAGGCTTCACTCTTTGGGCCGTTTAATTGGGCCTCACTTTTATGCGTCAACAATTACCCCCAATATGGCAGAATTAATATCGATTATTAATCTTATACCATATTCATTCTTTGTATCCTCCCTCAATACTTGACATCCTAAGAAAGAAGGGGAATCCTAATTATTACCTTGTTTGGCGGTGACCTTATACATTCCAACAAATGAACATCACGTCATTCTTATATATTAAAGAACATGCTATTTTCCCGCGCCGTTATACCCACGTTATGCTTTTATAACGCTACTAATCATCTTCTTGCTCCTTCATTCCGGCATTTGTACTCCCATACCTTTGAGAAAACCTTGATACATGGCGGCTTTAGAGAGCTCTTTTAGTTTTGACGATTATCAAGAACTTCTAACAAAGCCATATGTATCTCCGGTTCCCCTTTCATCAACCAACTTTGATATCAATGAGTTTTTCTGGGTCCATCATTTAATGACGCTGATTCGATGGGGAAAACCGCAGTGGGCCAGTTGTTTCCATGTACTCAAGACCTCCCTTTTCTGGATCCTTTTCCATTGAAACCAATCCGAGATAGAGGTATTCATACTTGACCCAAATCCGATACAACTTTTCATTTTTGGCATGCTCGTTTGGTAAAACATAGCCCCACTAAGGCAATTTTTTATCGCATTAAGATTTCTGATCTATTAGAAATCGCGCTTCGTCCTCCAACTAATGACACCGTGCTTTTTCCAATCGCCCTGAGTTTCTGGTCCTCTGAGTATAATAATTTTATTTTCCCTTTTGGCCCAATGTCCGTTACTCTAAGGGATGTTGGCACTTTAGTTAATCTTCCACCTCTGGGCGACACCATCTCTCCTACCCATTTGGTCATTGGTACTAGCGTCTCTTCAAAATTTGGACCTTCAACTTCATTTATTGGGCATCTAAATGTTTGCATTCTGCCCCTTTGCCTTCACGCCTCTATAAATTTGAGTATTTGTTACATATTCACCATCTTCTTTCTTGCTATCTTTTATGCAACATATTCTTTATTCGGGAAATCGACTGCTTCTTTCTCCAACTGAAATGGCTCTTTCTTTTCTCAAATTCACTATATGTTCTTGATATGACCTTTGGTATGGGAGATATAGAAAATGTTCTTTGGCTAATGAAGGTCTTCTCAGCGCCCTTGCTGAGAGTGCTTCTCAACCTTCCCCGCCTATCATTGCAGCGATGCATTTAGGAAGGCGTTGATGTTCAATTTTCCCTTTTCTGTTGTAGTTGATAGAGAAACAACTATAGCCTGCCTTAAATTGTGGCTAATTATATTTTGACTATTTTGTCTCTCTTGATTTGTAAGAAACATTTGATAATGAAAGATTTTATTCGAACGTATTTCATTCTTATATATTTGAACATGATCGTCTAATTTATCTTATTCTAACGGTATAGTGTGTGCCTATATTTGTTCGTTTTTCCATAAAGAAGGAACATGCTTTTTTAGGTCTTACCATTAATAAATCTTACATGTTTTGTGCCATCTAAATCCTCCAAGTGGTAAGTTCTATTAGACAATACGCTTTTCACTCTATAGGGTCCTTCCCAATTGGGTGACCACTTGCCATACTTTGCATCTTTACTATCCAAAGGTAGTATTGTTTTCCACACCAAATCGTTTAAACTAAAGGATTTGACTATGACTTTTTTGTTATAGAACTTAGCCATATTTTGTTTTTGAACTTGCAATCTATCTAGGACGTCCAATCTCAATTCGTCCAGTTCTAACAGACTTTAGTTTAGTGATTCTGCATACTCACTATCACTT
Organism: Fraxinus ornus; assembly: GCA_903798235.1. Lineage (NCBI taxonomy): Eukaryota > Viridiplantae > Streptophyta > Magnoliopsida > Lamiales > Oleaceae > Fraxinus > Fraxinus ornus. The sequence goes on from CAIGRF010209039.1 coordinate 18,697, forward strand.
AAACTATTTTGTAGGCTTACTCCGATTGACTGCACATTTATTTCCATAGGCAACACCACTTCTTGTCCATAAGTAAGCTAAAAAGGGATTACTTTGGTACTTGAGCGTGGGGACATCCTATAAGCCCATAAAGTTTTATTTAAACATTCATGCCAATTTTTGGCGTTTCCATCTATCATATTCTTATGATATTTTTTAGAATCTTATTAGAAGATTTTGCTTGTTCATTAGATTGAGCGTAATAAGGCGTAGAGTTTACTAGCCGAATCCTAAGCTTGCTCAAGAATTCCTTCACTTGATCCCCATTTAAAGAAGTTTTGTGGTCCATTATTAAGGTTTGTGGTATTCCAAACCTATAGATAATGTGGTCATGAATAAAGTCTATGATACTCTGCTGAGAGATCTTCCTTAAAGGTGTTGCTCCACCCATTTAGTGAAGAAATCCGTTGCAACTATTATGAACGTATGTTGCTTGGATGATGGGGGATAAATCTTCCCCATCAAGTCTATCGCCCAGCCTTTAAACGGTCATGGCTTAATAATAGGTATCATTTCTCTTGATGACGCTCTTTGTATTGGGCCATGCTTTGACGTGCTAAATAACTCTTTGCTTACTGAACGCATGATTCTCCCATCTTGGGCAAAAATATCCACTCCTAATGACCAACCACCTCATTCTTTGGCCAGCCTGATGAGCTCTACATATCCCTTCATGCACTTCAGCCATGATTATTTTGGCTTCTTGCAAACTTACACATTTTAGTAACACACAGTCTGGACGTTTCTTGAATATGTCACCGTCTATTAGTATGTAATTCAATGAGCGTAGTTTCATTTTTTATTTTCCTCTTTGTTGGGTTCTTTTAGAACACTCCTTATTTCCTCCCTCCAATCTATTGAATCTCCATCTTCTATGCAATGAACATCGATCTCTCTCGCCCTTCGTTGTACTGCGGGCAAGATCACCCCTTATTCACAAGTGGGTTCTATATTTAGCATTTTTGAGTAACCCGAAGCCATTTAGGCTAACTCGTTCACCAAATCATTATACATCCTGCTAACATATTGAAACTCCACTTGATCAAATTTTTCTAATAACTCCAGGGCGATTTCGTACTGATTTATAATGGAGTCACTTTGACATTTAAAATCACCAATCAACTTGTGAATTACTAATTGGGAATCGCCCCTAACGATTATATTCTTTACTCCTAATTTTAATAGCAATTCTAACCCTACAATCAAAGCCTTATATTCAGCTTGATTGTTGGTACATATTCTATCCAAAGTGAAAGTAAATTTGTAATAAACCCCTAGAGGATTTATTAAGACAATTCGTACCCCTGCCCCTTCGGAGGTTTTTGATCCATCAAAGTACAAAATCCAAGGTTTTAATTCGAATGAATCCACTTCCACTTCCAATTCAATTTCTTTGGGCATATCAAGGCATGGATGATCGGCCAAAAAGTTAGCAAATGCTTGATTTTTAACTGCATTTTGGGGTATGTATTATATTTCAAATTCCGACAATACTAAAGTCCAAAGGCCTATCATTTGGTGTAAAATGGGGCGAAAAAATATATAATTAACCAAATTAATACTAGAAATCAAATAAACAGTTATAAGCCGTAAATAGGCCTTAGTTTAGTACATGTGAAATATAAAGCTAGACATAACTTTTCAATAACAGAGTAGTTACATTCACATTTTGTTAACTGCTTACTTAAATAATAGATCGTCATTTCTTCACCAAACTGATCTTCCTACGTGACCATTCCGGCTATTGATTCTTGTTCAGTCGATATGTACATTTTCATTGGTCGTCCTTGGATAGGTGATACCAACCCTGGTGGACTTGACCAATATAACTTCAGGCTATCAAAAGCCTTTTAATGTTCTTCTTTCCAGACGAACTCGTCCTATTTTTTCAGCTTTAAGATAGGCAAAAAAGTTTTCGTTCGCCCTGCAAAATTGGAAATAAAACGTCTCAAAAAGTTTATTTGGCCTAAGAACCTTTGCAATTCTTTTTTATTACTAGGTGGTTTGGCCTCTAAAATGGCTTTTGCTTTATTTTTGTCAAGTTCAATCCTTCTTTTGTGTACCAAAGATCCAAGAAAATTCCCTGCATTAACACCAAATGCACACTTTAAAGGGTTCAATTTCAACTTGTATTGCCTCATTCACTCAAATGAGCGTCTTAGTTGGTCAAAATGATCTTCCTCTTTAATAGATTTGACAACTATATCATCCACATACACTTCGAAAAACTGGCCTATCATTTCATGAAAAATTAAGTTCATTGCTCTTTGATAAGTTGCCCCTGCATTTTTTAGGCCAAAAAGCATAACTACCCATTCAAAGCATCCCAAAGATCCAGGACACCTAAATGCAGTTTTATGTATGTCTTCTTCAGCTATGTAAATTTGGTTATAACCTGAATATCCATCCATGAAAGAATACATTATATGTCCGGCAGTTGAATCTACTAAAGAATCTACCGTAAGCATTGGATACTCATCTTTAGGTGTTGCTATATTTAGGTTCCTAAAATCTATGCACACCCTAATATTACCATTCTTTTTTAATACATGTACAATATTAGATAACCATTCAACATACCTGGCTGTTCTAATAAAGCCTGCTTTTAACAATCGTTTTATCTCTTTCTTCACTTCAGGTAATACATTAAAGACAAAGCGTCTAGGAGGTTATTTATGAGGTTTAAAGTTTGGTTTGGTTGGCAACCTATGTTCAACCAGACTCATATCTAAACCAGATATGTATTCATATTCCCAAGAAAAGCAATCTTTATACTCCCTTAATAAAGCAAATAACTTGGTACTTACCTCTTGATTGAGCATCTGGCTAACAAATGTTGGACGATCTTTCCCCTCGTCGCCAATATTTACTTTTATCAAAGGATCCTGTGCTTGAGCGTGTCTAGGTTTTGAGATTCACATTACTTCTCCATCAGAGTTCTTTAGAGATGCTTCTTCTTCCAAGCAATCCACCTTATTGACTTCTTGGCCAATATTTTGTTCCAATTCCGACACTGCTAATTGTTCTTTAATGTCTCCAGTGCAGCTTCTTCCTTCGCCTTTTCGTTACATTCCTTATTGAAAGCCACTAACTTGGCTTTGAAGGCCTGAATATCGGCCATATCTTTTTGCCACTGACAACTCATTTGATCTCACCGATTACCTTTTTACCAATTACTGGCTCTTCGAGGGCCACTATGTTTGGCCTCATTTGATTGAGGATTTCAGTAAGTGCGTCTACTGAGAATAGTTCTTCGCTCTGTGCGACAATTTGGGTCTCTTCCCTATCTTAAACTACTCTGACAGTTCCATAATTTCCTTCATTTCCACTGAATTTGCTTCTGCAACGAAGGGTCTGTGGTCTGCCTGCACAACTTTTGCTTGGCCTTTGTCATTCCAAAACACCAAGCATTGATGGAGCGATGAAGGTATGCAGCGACTTCCATGAATCCAATCTCTTCCTAGCAGCACATTGTAACTGGTTGGGCCATCAATAACAAAGAAGACTGTGGTCCTAGTAGTTGTTCCCACAGTTATATCTAGTGGCATAACCCCCTTAGCTGAGGTTGTTCCTCCATTAAAGCTGGTAAGAATGACTTCTGTTGAAATCATGTCGCTTTCTGCTTTTGCAAATTTATTCATCATTCTGGACGGAATGGTATTGATGGCTACTCCATTGTCAATAAGTACTTTCGCCACAGGTATGCCATTAACTAAGGCCTTTACGTACAATGGCCTCAAATGCTTGGTTAATTTCATAGTTGGTCTATTGAAGATAACTTTCTCAGCTGCACCTATTTTCACTTCCTGTTTATCCTCTGTTGATTGGTGTTGCTTGACAAATCCACATGTAACACTTCCTCCTGGGTCTCTGCTTCTTGGACTCCTTCCTTATTCTCTTCTAATGCTTCTTCTTCAGCTATCCAACCTGTAAGAGAAGGAAATATTCTTGGAGGTGATCCGTATTTCTTAGCACAAGGCACCCTCACTTTCCGTTTTGGTGTACCATCTAGTACACGAAAATCAAAGGAACGCCCAGATAGTTTGCCCAGTAGATCTACCTCACGGATACCTTCCTGATGTAACTATTTTAGCAGTGTATTGCGCGAAACCCTTCTTCTTCTCCTCTCTGCTTCCAAATCAATTTTCACCTCCATGTCTGTCATGTCGTCCTCCCCTTTTTCACAATGTACTGCCTGAGATGTTTGGCCTTCTTCACATTCCAGCACGCATACTTCTTCCTCACATACTTATTTTTCCTCTTCTTCATTCTGTTTGCTTTTGAACTCGTTGGCCATTAATAATTATTAGCCACAATATGAGGTAGGGTGCCAAATCGGATGGCGAGAGGTTGCTCTGGACCCTCTTCATCTTCAAGCTTCTTTCCTCGTTCGAACTTTGATCTTCCAGAGGAACTTTCTGGCAACTCTTTCACTGATTCACCTATACTGACTTCCTTATCACCTTTGAGGACATTTTGGTTAGCCGCCTTAGATAATTTAGGCATCTTAGGACGTGATGATCCCTGCTGCCGCCTCATCATTCGCTCATAATTCCATTAGAAATGCCTTTGTTGGGTTCTGGTAATTTCGTTAAAGGGAATAACTCTCCCTGCATTGTACTGAAAGGAATGCCATACATTTGGTTGGCGAGGATACGATTTGAATGTTCTCTCGCTGTTTATCGGCCTGAGTTGTCTCTTAACCGTTTGTCTCCCATAAAATGGTATGCTCTGTTCTTCACTAGAGTGGGCACTTGGAGCAATGCCAGGACGATGGAAATATTGATGCGTTCCTGGTTTGTCCAGATTCCTTTTTATTTCTCTGTTGCATTTAGCGCATAACATACCCTAGTTTTTTCTATATTCCTGCCTTTTGATTCGTTCAAAGACACTAGAACGTGCTCTAGAATCTTCTTCTCCATCATCTATAACCAACTTGAATTTTGGCAACCTGCCTTTGAAACAAAACGTCACCATATTCACCCCAAGCAGCTATGGGAAAGGATTTTCATCCACTTCCATTTTCTTCTTAACTTCGAACGTAATTCGTCCTGTAATACATGTCGAAAAATTAAACAATTATTAGTCATGTGTGACCACGCATTGTGCCATTTACAATATTTTTTTTATCCTTTATTTGTTCAGGATCTGGCAACTTATGCTTATCGCTCAGCTTAATCTGCTTATCCTTATACAAATTATCAAATATAAGGTCAGCTTTGATCACGTCGAATGAGAACACCCTAACCTTTTTGTTTTCATCTTTTATAGGCTCATTCTTCTTTAACATTTCAGATTTGGTCATCATAGGACATGCGTACGCGCCTCCTTTAACCTATTCGGCCAGGCATATTTCGGCCTAATCATGATGTCCGTCATCAATAGTATGAACATCAAAGTTCGGATCTCTATATTAAGTCCATTTACTAGAGTTTTTCATTTGTTCCTCTTCCCTTATTAATCGTTCGTGCCGAATTACATTGGCACTAAGTTGAAATAGGTCAGGGAACTCCCTATCCTGGAACTTTTTCTTCAGATCAAAACTCAAACAACTTTGAGCGATCTTAACAAATTCCTTTTCAGGTAAAGGCAC
>CAIGRF010209079.1:0-10718 GCA_903798235.1 Fraxinus ornus
TAGGGTAACATGCTGGAATTCTGAATTTCTAATATTAATAAGATAGAAAAATGACATCCACTTTTGTAAAATCTCGCACGCTCTGAACTGAGATCTAACCCCATTTATTGTTGCGTGTGTACATAAATCATACCAATCTTGGGTCTTCTTAGATTTGTTTTCGTATCAAATTTCCAATTTGTTTGAGTAACCATTTCAAATAATCCATTTTGGATCTGCCCAGTTCGCTACTCTATTCCTGTAAGCACATACTTCAACCTGGTTGCATTTTTGTTTTGTTTTGTTAGGAATTGAATGCAAGTATGGGTTTTATTCTTGCCGTGTTGTTATAGTTAAATGTGGTTATAGTTAAATGTTACTGACATTGCTTAACTGTTACGAAAGTGTTACATAATTTGAAGTTTGTAGATCTGCGTTGTGGGACTTGTTTTACCAAAAAAGATTGCGTTTTAATGTATTTCGGAATTCGGGTTTACAGTATCGTTGCTAAAGATACAACCGTCGAGGGGTTTATGTTATGAAAAGAAAGAAGGGAATGAATAGTACCATGTTTTGATAATTCGAAAATGAATGCTTTACATAAATCATGCAATGTTGCACTTGCTGTAGGTAGGTTGTTATTAATCGAATCCACTGAATTTCACTCAATTGTTTTCCAGTTTCACCTTAAAAGCTACTAAAGGCGTTCGTATCCTGCTGTGATTATTTATATCAGCTAATTGCACAAGTTACTGAAGAATCAAGTTAGTCATGTACTGTTTGTTAATAATCTTGTCAATGTTATATGTTGGTTGAGATTCTCTCTTTTTGGTTCTTCAAGTGTTTTCTTTCTAATTTATGTCGAAGTTGTAATTTTAATCTATAACAAGTTAAATGCAATTTCTGGAATTGTGAAAATAACTCAGTTAAGGTAATTTGTTTGAACATTTTAACTAATCAGACTTCGGTTGCTTTGGGAATTTATTTGTGTGTTGCTTTTTATCATTGCAGTTCTTTGTATAACTTTATTATCATATGGCGCCTTACTACGAACATGATCTGACTGTTTAATGCTGCCAAGTGTCACTGTAAAATATTTAAGTTTCTTGACTGTGTAATCATGATTACACATGATTGAATCGGGTGATCCTCAGTCTTGAAAAGGTTAAATTTCACGAAGGTGGTTGTTGACTATAAAATTTTTCACACCTAGTGTTGTGATTGTTTCAAATATATATATTGGAATGTACTTTCTGAAATGTTGTCTATTTGATTTCAAATGTTTTCCATCATGCTATATTTTTTGTAGATTGCTCTGAGTGATATCTGCTCAGTCAACAAACCTGAGGAATCTCAGTCTTGGAATTAATTGTGTAATCCATAAGATCTTAACTTTGAGGTGGAAGTAGAAGCTGAAGGTGTTCTGAGAGACATTGAAGCTGGATAAATGACGAAGGGGAGATCAGATGTAGGGCAGAAAAAGTGCTTGTTAACTTCTGTGTGTATTGTGGCATTGTTTCTTGTTTTTCTGTACATGTTTTGTGGCTCGAAGGATGCAGGCAAGTCTGCATTAGTGTATGGCAGCCGGTCTTTGAGAAAACTAGGGTCATCCTATTTGAGTGGTGATGAAGATTCTGATACTGGTGGTAAGCAGGACGAATCTTCTATGAAGTTTGGGCTGGATGATGGAGAGGATGCCATCTACCCTAAGAGCTTCCCTGTAAGCCTTTTTTACTATTAATCGCATTGAGCACAAATTAACTTCCCAGTTCTGCCCGCTTACCCACACGCACTGCTCCAGGAAGAATATGAAGGGCCAGTTCTTGCATTTTGTTGTTGCTTTTTTTTGATTTAATTTAATAACTGTTCTTTCTTATTAATTTGAAGGTCTGTGATGACCGCCATTCAGAGATAATTCCCTGTCTTGACAGACATCTTATATATCAAATGAGATTGAAATTGGATCTAAATTTGATGGAGCACTATGAAAGACACTGCCCTTTACCTGAAAGGCGGTACAATTGCTTAATTCCTCCTCCTCCAGGATACAAGGTGAGGCCTTGCTGAGGCAGTAGGTAGCACAAATTTGTTGAAGTATTCGTTGTGTGGAATTCTTAACCTTCTAATCCATGCCTATTCCTCTTTTTCTGGGTTACAGATTCCAATTAAGTGGCCAAAGAGTAGAGATGAAGTTTGGAAAGCAAACATACCTCATACTCACCTTGCACATGAGAAGTCTGATCAGAACTGGATGGTTGTGAAAGGCGATAAGATTCAATTTCCTGGAGGAGGGACTCATTTTCATTATGGAGCGGATAAGTACATTGCTTCTATCGCTAATGTAAGCTTTCTGGCTCATAAAGTACTCTTCAATCACCTGATGAAATATAGGTTTGATGAATAAAATTTTCTTACTTTGTAGTCGTATTGGGATATCATTTGTTTGCGTGGTGTCACTCATGTTTGACAAATTTTACTTCTGATTATAATCATGATTTGCATTCCACAGATGCTGAACTTTTCAAACAATAACCTGAACAATGAGGGACGTTTACGGACAGTTTTTGATGTTGGTTGTGGTGTTGCAAGTTTTGGGGCTTACCTTCTTTCATCAGACATCATTGCAATGTCATTAGCACCTAATGATGTGCACCAAAATCAGATTCAATTTGCTCTGGAAAGAGGAATTCCTGCTTATCTTGGTGTTCTTGGGACAAAGAGGCTTCCTTACCCAAGCAGGTCTTTTGAACTTGCTCACTGTTCTCGTTGTAGAATTGATTGGCTCCAGAGGGATGGGCTTCTTCTTCTTGAATTGGATAGGTTGCTTAGACCTGGAGGTTATTTTGCCTACTCGTCCCCTGAAGCATATGCACAGGATGAAGAGGATCTAAGAATATGGAGAGAGATGAGCACACTTGTGGAACGCATGTGTTGGAGAATTGCTGCAAAAAGGGACCAAACTGTCATTTGGCAAAAGCCCTTGACAAATGACTGTTATTTGGAAAGAGAACCAGGCACTCGCCCACCTCTTTGTCGATCTGATGATGATCCAGATGCAACCTGGGGTGTCCTAATGGAGCCATGCATTACACCTTATTCTGACCGTAAGTATCTCGTATGATTTATTATTCATTTGCATTTATAATCCAATAGAGAAAAATTATGAGGAAAGAGATGGATTGCAGTGTTCTCTAATCAGTTTCTAAAGGGCACCTTCAATATCTGGGTAATGACTGGAATATAGGTTATTTTATATTATAAAAATATCAAGAGGTTGAAATTGGGACAATACTTCCTCTAATTTAATTGGATGTCCAAGGTAAACTTGGAAAGAACTTTTAGAAGAAAGTTGAGGTGTGTATTTTTATCTTCTATCACTTTTACCCCTCGGTAGTGATGTCAACTGAAATGTGGCCTGGCTATGCATTTGATCATTGAAATGATAATATTGTTTTGTTAGTGAAATTTTAGGTAAGGACACTTTGAGGATGAGTCCGTTTAAGAGAATGGACATTATTATGAGAAATTCCAAAAGAAAGAGGATATGCAATTTTGAGACAAAGGAGTAAACCATGATTCTTTAATCTTGAGGTTAACTGCTAATTGGCTTTTCTACTTGGGGCATAGAGTGCACAGTCTGAACTTGGCCTTTGAAGCAATTAACCCCTGTTTGTCTACCATTATTTCAAAACCATTTTTTGCTCAAACTCATTTTGAACCACACATTCTCATAATATAATATTTTGCACGTAAACTCAACTTTTACTTTTTAATCACATATTCTCTAAAAATCCACTATTTCAAAACTCATTTTCCTACTTTAATGGTAGACAAACAGCGGCTGAGTTTTTTTGCTCTTCATCGATGCCAAACTCATATTTAAAGACAATTCAAACAAAATTTTCAACTCTGTATTCCTTTTTAGGTTTTTCCTGTACAAAATATGTCCATCCAAGATGGTGTAAATGATTATAAACTTGGGTTTCTTGTTACTTGATAGATGGCTGGTGGTATTTTGTCTTTATGGCCTATTTTTACGTAAGTGAAATACATGCTTTGATTTTTTTTTTTTTTTCACATGTTTGTGGGACCTGTATCGGTTTAGGCTTACATAAATGGGGTAAATGGTAACATCTGTAGCTGCTTGAAATTGTTGTTGCTTATCAAGAAGCTGACGATTATGTTATTTAATAATATTTCTATTATCTGAAATGAAATTTATATTCTGTTTCTGGTATTTTCTATTTTCTTTTCTATTTGAAGACTTAAAATACGTTGTACCGTGCAGCATGCATTAGTTTTCACCTTGTTGTATTCTTATATACAAAAATACTGAAAGCGTTAATATTATGGGACCCTCACCTATTCAGGGCCTCAGGTAGCAGCCTATGCCGCCTATAATCATGGCCAACCCTGATAATAACAACCAGGGGCGGACGCAGGAAATTGAGTGAGCTAGAGCGGTTGTTGGTAGCTGAAGGCCGCAATAACGAGATCATTTTAATTAAATAATATTAAAAAATTCTTTAATATAAACGTAAAAATCATATACAATGAAAACATAATCCAAAATAACAAGAAAAAATTACATTTTTTGAATCATATACATATAATCAAGTTTCAAGTTTCAAGTTGTGATAGATTTAAGCAGACAAGATGAAACTTATATGTAAAGCATGATTAAACGATAAATGCTAATTCCAAATTTAGGCAAAGCTTACGCAAAGTTTTTAAAACAATCATTTTTAGAACTATTTTTTACCCAAAAAATGTGTGTTTTGAACTCTTAAGAAAATAAAGAATAGTAGTTAGATTGTCTAAATTTAAATTTTACAAAATAAATTAAAAAAATGTAACAATAAAAATATATATGATGCACTGTTATTATAACCAACTTGATCGTTGATTGTATAAATCATTGGTTCAACTATTAATTCATTGCAATATTGAATTTTAGTTAATAATAATAATAATAATAGTTTTTAAAAAAATTAGTCTATTACTTTCTAAATTGAATATATAATTTCTTGTTCCATCCATTGTTAAAATTCTTCAATTTCCATAGCGGTTAGGCATTTCATTTCCACATGTAGAGAACGGGTTCGAATCTTGCCTATTGCAAATATGATATAAATTTTTGCTTTTAGCAATTTGGAAGTTAAAAAATTAAAAGGAGGGGATTCTTGGAATCGAACCTTGTACCTCTTGTATGCAAAACTAGAATCATACCATATAAGCTACACAACTCATTGTGTAAAATTGTTACATTTACAAATATGTAACGTTATTTATCAAAACTTTATAAGCCATTTTTTTCCGACGGATCCAGCACGGGCGGCCACCCCGGCTCGCCGGGTGCTTGGTCCACCCCTGATAACAACTACCGTGGACTTCTCAAGTTCATTTCTGTGATGAAATCTAGTTTTATAAATGGTTGTGTGACAATCATTTAGTTTTTAAACTTTGTTTTCTAATTTTTTGTATTCTTCAACAGATGATCACAACACTAGAGGTAGTGGACTCGAACCATGGCCTGCCCGACTAACTTCTCCTCCTCCTCGTCTTGCTGATTTTGGCTATTCGAATGAAATGTTTGAGAAGGATAGGGTAATTGGATGCGTTTTCTTATATCTGCTTGTTCTATGCTGTGCTATTCCCTTGTGTACAGTCATGATAAACCAAAAACTGTTCCAACTAGGAAATGTTTTTGCATGCAGGAACTTTGGGGGCGAAGGGTTGAGAATTATTGGAATCTCTTGAGTCCAAAGATCTCTTCAGACACTCTGAGAAACGTGATGGACATGAAGGCGAATTTGGGGTCATTTGCCGCTGCATTAAAGGATAAGGATATGTGGGTTATGAATGTTGTCCCTGAAGATGGACCCAAAACACTTAAGATCGTGTACGATAGAGGGTTGATCGGCACAGTTCATAACTGGTATGTGAATATTTATTGTTATACACCGTCTTTATGTGGATGTTATCAACTTTTGTTTTATTGTCCCTTATCATTTGGTTATACACTCTTCTTTGAGAGGGAGTAGGGTCCATCTAAGTTTTTAACATGGCTCCACGGATACTTCTACATGCCATATGCCACGAATTTTTCTATCTCCTTGAAGAAAAAAGCTAAAATCTCTTTCATTATAGTGTCTACTCTAATCTAGTATTGCTGACGATCATGACCAAAGACTTAAGTTCGGAAGTTGAATTGTCTGAATCTAATTCATTGCAGGTGTGAAGCCTTCTCAACATACCCTAGGACTTACGATTTGCTCAATGCTTGGACTGTGTTTTCGGACATTGAGAAGAAAGGCTGCAGTGGTGAGGATCTACTACTTGAGATGGATCGTATTCTCAGGCCTGCTGGTTTTATCATTATCCGGGACAAACAACCAGTTATCGAGTTCGTAAAGAAGTATTTGACTGCATTGCACTGGGAAGCAGTTGCAACAGGTGATTCCACTTCAGATCCCGGCCAAGATGGAGACGAGTTGGTGTTTATCATCCAAAAGAAACTGTGGTTTACGAGCGAAAGCTTCAGAGATACAGAGTAGACGAAGAAATCGACTAGTTAATCCACGTGTCCTATTCTTGGGATTTAAGAAGCATATTTCAAGATTTGAAGGGCAAGATGAGTTCATTCTGTAACGAGAAAGTGACATTCATCTTTCTTATTTCAATTCAATTCTTTTCTGATTTAGGTGACAAGCCATAGAACACTTTTCTTTATAAGTTATTCTTAATTGTTTGATTTTATAAAATTACTGTTGGGTATAATTTCAGACATTGCCAAATGATCAATAAACTGCACCAAATTATGAATTTGTTAATCTAGTTTTATGACTTATGGGCTGCTTTTCTTTTCATTTTTAGTTCCTTGCACAGATTTAATGATTTCTTTTGAATCAACAGAAAAGGGAAGCTTTAAACCAAACCATGGCTGAAAAAAAAAAAAAAAAACTGGAATTAGCAAAATCAACAACTTCAAGGCAATGTACAATGGGATGAGAATAGATGATACGGTAACAATGTAACTAATTGTATGTTTGCTTTGTAGGTTTACGAGTACTATGGACTTTTCCTTAAATTCAATTCAGAGTGATTGTTTTATAATAATTACTAATTCGTATCAAAATTGGCAGTATCATACTTGTTCTTCTCTTATTGCGGATGGATTGATTTAGAGACGGCTACTTCAATATGATATTGGTTCCATGGAGTCATTTCTATGGGAAAAATGGGTCAGTTTAATGTCGGTCTTACCGTCTTAGAGAGTGGTGGAATGTAAAGATTTGTCTGTATCCGTTAAACCAATATAACTTATAGCTTGCCTTGTGAATTTATAAACGCTTTAGACATTTTCTTTACAAGTCGGTTTTTGAAATAAATTTTACTCAAAATAGCTGTTACATACTAAAACACAAATGATAAAATCACATCTATTATTAATCCATTTGCAGTAAGAGAAAATTTAGACATTACAGGTTGTGTGGAAGAAAAATAAGAAAAGTGATAAAAAAAATAAATTCTAATGCTCTCGTTGAGAGTCGAACTCAAGACCTCCCGCTTACTAAACGGGTGCTCTAACCAACTGAGCTACGAGAGCACTTGGAGAGCGACCTTCTTTATATTTTATTCAATATGACAATTCTGTATCAAGATTTATAAATTTCTGAACGTACCCTCTCCTCTCCTCTCCAGCTACTCCAGAATTTAACATGCAGGTAATTTAATTTTTTTTGAATCGAATTGTCACTATTAGGGGGAAAAATCATAGTACTTGGTTAAAAATTGTAGTTTCGTAATAATATACTGTACATAGTGGAATATTTGTGAATAAATAAACAAAAGTAATGAGTGTTATATCACTCTTTAGGTTTTAACAACAGTTGTTGTTTATCTTCAAGTCATGAGTTTTATATCATATCGTATTGTACACATTCCGATGCATGAGTTAGACGAAGAAATATATAGTGTGTGAAAGAGATGCAATGAATGTAAATATGGGTATCGAGTGAAGATTAGACTTACAAATTGTTGGTTACCTTAGGTTAAATTAAGTTACTTGTGAATGAGAAAGTACTGGGTATTTATATGAGGAAAGTGCACAAGAGATCCTTTCAAAATACTTGATTGACACATTGTCTCATCCTAACGACTCACTTGTTATATTCAATTGTGTCAATTCATAGCCATCATAGGCCTGTGATTCACAAACCCATAAAGAATGTTGAATAGTTATGATTTGATTGGATGTGTCACTACAAAGTTGTCACATCAATCATTTTGGACAGTGTGTAATATGTGAGGTACCGAAGCGAAATTTGCAGCAGATTCCCTTTGCCTAAGATATGTAATGCAGTGAAGAGGTGATGCTTCGCCTTGAATAACAAAATTATTTTGAGCGAGGCATCTAAAGGCAAAGCATAATTGGCCAGGACGAGGCAATGCAAAGTGAAGTGCCGACCTCGCGTGACTTATTGTTTAGCTGGTTGTCAAGTGACCTGCCTTGTAGACAGAGATGTAACAATACCGTTGATGGCTTTTAGTGCTTGGATCTTGGTTGTCAAATTGGAGATTGAAAAGGTTGGAGAAACAGTCATCTCATTGACTATGTTAAATGTTCTTTTTGGTCCTTTCTCACAAAGACATGGCTGCATTTTGTTGTTTGACTTAGCATATTCTGTTTATAGACGACGATGGAGCGTTAACCTTGTAAGATCTTGCATACTGGTAGTTGAATACTTTCTTATGTGACATGTCCACCTGAAACTTTTTCTTTGATCAACGGACCGTAGGAACGTTTAGACCGATGTATTTTTTCCAGATATGAAGAATAGGAAGGGAAGTTGATCATTGTCATTGATATGTATTGTGATCCAACTTGTTGTAAACGACAATTCTAGTGACAATTTATGTCCGAAAGAGAATTTGGAAATTTGCTTCTATTTTCCCATTCTTAGTTTAATCGAATATAATTTGAAACCTAGTACCAATTATCAATCTTGGTAGATCAAAAAATAATTGATTATTAAAGCTTTTAATTTCAAACATGTTTACACAAATAACTAGCAATGCTTCTTTTGTCAGGCAAGCTTTTATCATTGACGTAGGTTGTTGGTTATTGAGTGTTTAACATTTGAAGCCATAAATAAGTGGATATAAAGCCGTTTTAGCTGCTTCGATAACGCTTAGAGCAGCTAAAAATGTTATTTTTTAAGCACGGTCCAACATGTTTTACGTAGATGAAATGTACCTTCAGAGTTTATTTGGCATTCAACCTTGGCTTTAGAAAAGGGGTGTCACTTATACTTTTATGCAAATGGTGACATTTCATTCAAGTATTTGCATTCTGTTTTAAGTCTGTTTTACATGTTTATTCAAATTCTTAAATCTACAAATATTTTTTCTAATTGAGCAAATTTTTATTCATATTAGTATATATATTTCATTCATTGGTTAAACCCCATATTTGAAGATCATTGAAACAAAAGGAAGTGATTTGGAGTATAAAAGGACTAAAGGATGTGAAACGAGGAACCTACTTGCAGAGTACGTGAGAAAATAGTGCACAAAGTTTTCTACGATGTACTCCTAGGACAAATGGTGTACTATTGGAACGATAATTGAATTTGAAATTCAACGTTAAAAATAGATCTCAATTTAAAGCTGTGAATCAAAATTTATGCACGTTTGAAGTTGAGATACTAAAACTACACAAAACTAGGGACTAAAGCTGCAATTTGCGACTGTAGCATGCGAATTTAAGGCCAAATCATGGCCTGTTTGTAGCAGCTTCACTACAGTTGTAGTCCCGTTCCACCCAAGAAAAGGGGAGAAAGAAGAGAGGAAAGATGCATTTTAGAGATCAAAGAAAACACATCAAGATTTTTTTGAGAAAAATCAGAGAGAGGGGCAAGGAATTTATGAAGATTCAAGCATGAAAATGTTCGAGCTCTTGGAATTGACGATTAAAGAAATTCATCCCATCGATGTCTACATCAAATTCTTCTTGTCTTGAGTTCTTCATCATATTTCTTTGCTAAATTATTTCTTAGGACACACGATATAACTAATTAACTTCTACTCTTGTTTTGATTCAATATTTTGGGCTTACTTTAAATAATTTGAGTGAATTGGCATGACTGATTGATTTTTATTTTTATTTTTTACTTATGTATGTGGTTTTCCCATGTTCTTATGCATCGCTTAAATCAAACTAGAATATAAATTGAACACGAGTAGAGTTAGTGAAATTGGGACTTCTAACTATTTCTTAATTGATTTATACCTAAATACTTGCTTTCTCCATTATTATTAATTTGCGTATTTTATTTGTTAATCGGAGAACTCAAGTTTAAAACCATAACTTTAATTGCATATTGATGTACCCAATACCCGACCTCGAGGTAAATTGGCCCAGTCTCACAGCCCCGATCTGTGACCCCATCTCGGGCCCACTTTCTTGACCCAACATCTCCCCATGGTGGTCGAGGTCGGGGTCCATGGGTGGGTTGGATCACGAACCTCTGCCCCCATCCCCTCGAGCTCCACGATCTCCTCTCGCCATACACCATCCCTGTTAACCTATAGTTCCCCAATTCAAGATAAAGTCCTCCAGTTGTGCAATCCTAATAGGACTCAGATTGTACACTCCTAGTAAAACTTAAATTAACCATGGAAATATCAGTCCTTCTAGAACTCCACCACCACCGCCCTTTATAAATATGCAGCCT
>CAIGRF010209079.1:10946-23513 GCA_903798235.1 Fraxinus ornus
TCCTAGGACAAATGGTGTACTATTGGAACGATAATTGAATTTGAAATTCAACGTTAAAAATAGATCGCAATTTAAAGCTGTGAATCAAAATTTATGCACGTTTGAAGTTGAGATACTAAAACTACACAAAACTAGGGACTAAAGCTGCAATTTGCGACTGTAGCATGCGAATTTAAGGCCAAATCATGGCCTGTTTGTAGCAGCTTCACTACAGTTGTAGTCCCGTTCCACCCAAGAAAAGGGGAGAAAGAAGAGAGGAAAGATGCATTTTAGAGATCAAAGAAAACACATCAAGATCCATTTGAGAAAAATCAGAGAGAGGGGCAAGGAATTTATGAAGATTCAAGCATGAAAATGTTCGAGCTCTTGGAATTGACGATTAAAGAAATTCATCCCATCGATGTCTACATCAAATTCTTCTTGTCTTGAGTTCTTCATCATATTTCTTTGCTAAATTATTTGTTAGGACACACGATATAACTAATTAACTTCTACTCTTGTTTTGATTCAATATTTTGGGCTTACTTTAAATAATTTGAGTGAATTGGCATGACTGATTGATTTTTATTTTTATTTTTTACTTATGTATGTGGTTTTCCCATGTTCTTATGCATCGCTTAAATCAAACTAGAATATAAATTGAACACGAGTAGAGTTAGTGAAATTGGGACTTCTAACTATTTCTTAATTGATTTATACCTAAATACTTGCTTTCTCCATTATTATTAATTTGCGTATTTTATTTGTTAATCGGAGAACTCAAGTTTAAAACCATAACTTTAATTGCATATTGATGTACCCAATACCCGACCTCGAGGTAAATTGGCCCAGTCTCACAGCCCCGATCTGTGACCCCATCTCGGGCCCACTTTCTTGACCCAACATCTCCCCATGGTGGTCGAGGTCGGGGTCCATGGGTGGGTTGGATCACGAACCTCTGCCCCCATCCCCTCGAGCTCCACGATCTCCTCTCGCCATACACCATCCCTGTTAACCTATAGTTCCCCAATTCAAGATAAAGTCCTCCAGTTGTGCAATCCTAATAGGACTCAGATTGTACACTCCTAGTAAAACTTAAATTAACCATGGAAAGATCAGTCCTTCTAGAACTCCACCACCACCGCCCTTTATAAATATGCAGCCTTGTTTCATCATGAAGGCACGTTTTTACAGTATTCAGCATAAAAGTTCTCTTGAGTAGTTAACTGACTTAAGCATCGGAGAGGCGACGAGAACACACCTCGACGCCTTAGTTTCAGGTATTAAAGACTGGATTCAGCAAGAGCTCTTTCACTCGGTTCGGGTTGGCCCAGGTACGATTTTTGGTAACATCATTGGCGTCGTCTGTGGGAAGTGCTACCAGAAGCCATGGTAAACACACGCTCAGGACATCTCCCGACAAGCTCATCCGCACCCAACCAACCCCCCGCTGAAGACATCCGGGTCCCCCAGGAGGTTACATCCGGAGCACCGCCGCAACCCCTAACAGCTATAGCTCCGGACGCTTTCGAGGGACTCCGCCAACAAGTGGCTCTGCTGGCTCAACTACTGCAGGAGAGAGGTATACCTACGATACCCTCTCCCTTAAGTGGCAACATTGCTGAAGGTCGCATCCCGGCCCCAGCCATGGTGAAGCTGGTACAACAGGACAACCTTAACTGTCGATTGGTTCAGGATCAATCGCACTGGATTCAGCTGACCTAGCAAGGATTATTCAAGAAGGAATCACGGCTGGAATGCTTCAGAAATCTCAAGCAGCAATGGGATTCACCCCGAATACTCCGTTCACCGTCGAGGTTTTATCGTACCCTCTTCCAGATCGCTTCAAGTATCCTCGGGTCAAAGAGTACGATAGGACCACTGACCCCATCAACCACCTCAACATATACACCGACATTATGAATCTTCAGGTTGCACTTGACGCGGTAATGTGCAAGGCCTTCCCTCAGACATTAACTAACGCAGCCCGTGATTGGTTTTCCACGTTAGAGCCCAATTCTATAGCTTCTTTCGCGGACTTGGCTAACAAGTTCTCTGCTTTCTTTGCGAGTAGCAAATGCATCCGGAAGACCACCGCATCACTCATGCAGATGCGTCAGGGGCCAACCGAGACTCTCCGTAATTTCATAGCCAGGTTCAATAAAAAGAGACTACTGATCCCCGACTTACATATCACAGCTGCGGTCTCAGCGCTGACATATGTCGTAAGGTGTGAAGCGTTCAAGATGTCTCCATCGAAGACACCGCCCAAGGCAATAACCGACCTTCTTACCAGGGTGGAGAAGTACATCAACATGGAGGAGACAATGTTCCCAAGGAGAGACGTCCCAACGACAAAGAGGCCCGACCTTAAATGATTCCATGAGTTCGATCAGCGTACGGATTTTCCTCAAAGCAAGTCAAGGACAGAAGCTCCCCCGACGTCTTTCACCCCGTTGAACAATACGAGGTCGAACATCTTGATGGAAATCAAGGATCTAAAAGAGTTGAGGTGGCCCCCCAAGCTGCATTCTCCACCCGAAGCCGGGGACAAGAGCAGGTATTGTGAATTTCATAAAGACCATGTGCACACAACAGAAGGGTGCATCGCCTTGAAACGGGAGATCAAGTCCCTTATCAGAAGAGGCTTTCTAGGTACATATGTCAGTCGGGATAAGCGCCAACAGGGTAATCAGAACCAGAGGAAACACCCTACGGGTGAAGGGGATCAACAACCAACTGCAGGTACCATCAACATTATCATTGGGGGAACGGTCTCAGGAGGAGACTCTAGCAACGGGCGCAAGCAATACGCCAAACAGTATCCTCAAGTCTCAAACGTGGATATTGGAAATGTTGAAGACATAACTTTCGGATTGAGGGATCTGGAGGGCGTGTCTTTCCCTCACGACGATGCCCTGGTGATATCAGCAATCATCGCAAATTTTGAGGTGAGGAGGATCCTGGTTGACAATGGTAGTGCGGCTAACGTGATATCACAGGAGGCTTTCAGCAAGATGGGCATATCAACGGAGCAACTTAAACTCGTCAAAACCCCACTTCAGGGGTTTGGAGGAGGCATTGTCATTCCGGAAGGTGTTGTCAGTTTACCTCTAACATTGGGGTCCGAAGGAAGGATGGTCAATCAAATTACATCTTTCCAGGTGGTTCGGACTCCCATGGCCTACAACGCAATACTAGGAAGGCCGTTACTGAATACAATCAGGGCAATCGTTTCGACATTCCACTTGGCGGTGAAATTTCCTACAAGAGCAGGGGTTGGAGTCGTTCGTGGAAGCCAAACGGTTGCTAGGCAGTGTTATGTGACCAGCGTTCGAGAAATCAAATCTGACGTCCTATAGATATCTAAGGTGGAGACCGACCTCGACCATCGGGAGAGGCTCGCACCAGTTGAAAAGATGGACGAGGTGGAGCTCGAGTTCGATCGTAGGGTTACCATCGGTCAAGGCCTCGATGACACAACCAGGGGACAGCTAATTGGTTGTCTGAACCGCAACATTGACGTATTCGCTTGGAGTGTGGAGGACATGCCGGGAATTGATCCTAGAATTGTGGTACACAAGCTCAACGTAAACCCTACGGCCAGACCAGTAAAGCAGAGGAGAAGACAGTTCACACCTGAACGGTGGGAGGTAATACGAGAGGAGATAGACAAGCTCATCAACGCTAATTTCATATGGGACGTTCAGTACCCTGATTGGCTTGCTAATGTTGTTCTAGTCAAGAAAGCCAATGGGAAGTGGCGTGTCTGCATCGATTTCATGGATTTGAACAAAGCATGCCCCAAAGACAGCTACCCCCTACCTCGAATTGATAACCTTATGGACAGCACCTCGGGTCATAAGTTGTACAGCTCGCCTTTTCCGAATACTACCAAATTCTAATGGCGGAGGAAGACCAAGAGAAAACCTCATTCATGGCAGACTCCACCATTTACTGTTACAAAGTCATGCCATTTGGTTTGAAAAACGCGGGGGCTACGTATCAGAGACTTATCAATAAGGTTTTCGCCAGCATGATAGGGAAGAATGTTGAGGCATATGTGGACGACATGGTTGTAAAAAGAAAACAGATAGACTGTCATATCTCAGACTTAGAAGAAGTCTTTGGCACACTACGAAGGCACAAAATGAAGTTAAACCCCACTAAGTGCGCCTTTGGTGTGGCTTCCGGTAAGTTTTTGGGATTTATGATCACGCATAGGGGAATAGAGGCCAATCCCGACAAAATACAAGCCTTGGTGTCCATGGAGCCCCCGAGATGTAAAAATGACGTACAAAAACTGACAGTCGGGTTGCAGCATTGAACAGGTTCGTGGCCCGAGCGGCAGACAGGTGTTTCCCATTTTTCAAAGTCCTAAGAGGAAGCCAGAACTTTGAGTGGAATAAAGAGTGCAGTGTAGCTCTTCAAGAGCTCAAGGAGGCCTTGGCAACCCCACCTATCCTCGTCAAACCGGAACTAGGTGATACGTTGTTACTATATTTGGCCGTCTCTGAGAGCGCGGTAAGCGGTGTCCTGGTGAAGGAGGTCGGGAAGGTACGAAGCCAATATACTATGTCAGCAAAGTACTCGTTGATGCCGAAACACGATACACGTTGGCAGAACAGCTGGCTCTTGCTCTGGTAATAGCCGCCCGAAAACTCCGACAGTACTTCCAGTCGCACCCTATAGTAGTGCTCACCAACCAGCCGCTAAGACAAATACTGCAAAAGCCTGACGTCTCTGGAAGACTGCTGAAATGGGCAATCGAACTGGGGGAATTTGATATTGAGTTCAAACTACGGCCCGCCATCAAAGCACAAGCATTGGCAGATTTCATCGCAGAGCTTACACCAAGGACTCGGGGGGCCAGGGGATAATAGCTCGATCAAGACCACGAAAATTTGGGAAATATTTGTTGACGGGGCCTCGAACAGCTCGGGCTCAGGAGCCGGGGTTATCATTGCAAACCCAGCAAAAACCACCGAAATCCAATGTGCTTTTAGATTCGGATTTGAGGCCACCAATAACGAGGCTGAGTATGAAGCCGTCATCCTGGCAATGGAACTGACGCATGACCTTGGGATTAAAGACGTCCAGCTATTCAGTGACTCGCAACTTGTGGTTGGTCAAGCGGATGGCACTTTTGAAAGAAGGGATGGAAAGATGAGCTTATACTGCTTAAAAGTGCATGACCTTAGAAGGAGGTTCAAGAACTGCGAAGTTGTCAAAATTGATAGAGCTAGAAACTCGCAGGCCGATGCCTTATCTGACTATTGTTCATGGGAATAGATGGGCTGGACAGAACGGTGCATGTAAAGATAGTAACGGAACCCACTATTGGGTCGACAACAACCCTTATGGAGATTGATCATGAGCCCTCCTGGATAGACCCGATAATGGAGTATCTGAATAGTGGGAACCTTCCGTAGGATCCCTGGGAGGCAAGAAGCGTGAAGGCTAGAGCATCAAGGTATTGTATCATCGGAGGAGTATTGTTCCGTAGGAGTCTTACACTACCTACCTAAGGTGTCTCAAACCCTTCGAGTCTATCCGGGCCCTAGCAGAAATTCACGAAGGCGTATGTGGGAACCACCAAGGGGCACGTACGCTTGCCTACAAACTAATACGGTACGGGTACTATTGGCCCAACATAAAAAGAGACGCGTCGGACTACGTCAGAAAGTGTGATAAGTGCCAAAGGTTTGGTAATGTGATACACACTCATGCCGAGGAATTAACGAATATCCAATGCGTAGCCCCTTTTGAGCAATGGGGAGTCGACATCCTCGGGCCGTTCCCTTTGGCCAAGGGCCAACTGAAGTTCATCGCCGTTGCTGTAGAATACTTTACTAAGTAGGTTGAAGCGGAACCTTTGGCAACCATCTCGGAACCAAAACTTAGGTCATTCGTCTGGAGGTCCATTATTTGTAGATTTGGAATACCCAGGGTGCTCATAGTAGATAATGGGCGGCAATTTGACAACACACAATTCAGAGGCTTTTGTTTGAATCTTGGGATCAGTTATCACCTGACCTCGGTGGCGCACCCTAAAAGCAACGACCTGGCTGAAGTGACTAATCGGATCATATTGCAAGACCTTCGTACCAGGATCGGGGATGCCAAGGGTAGTTGGCCTGAAGAACTGCCCACTATACTTTGGGCATACCGGACTTCTCACAGAACCGCTACCGGTGAGATCCCTTTTATGTTAGCATTTGGGGTGGAAGCCACCGTGCCAGTTGAAGTAGGAATCCCTTCACAAAGAATGATTGAATCCCACATTGAAGGACAATCGACTGAACACCTTGACCTGTTGGAAGAGGTGAGAGAATGTGCATCTCTAAAGTCCGCTACTTATCAGAACAAGACAGCCAAGTATTTCAATACCAAAGTGAAGACAAGGAGGTTTAGGATTGGCGATCTGGTTCTTAGGAGGGCTACGGCCGCTGGATATCATCCAGGAAAGCTGGGACCGACCTGGGAAGGACCATACGAGGTCATACGAAAAGTAAAAGAAGGAGCATACAGTCTAAAGGATACCTCGGGGAGACCTCTCCCGTGGCCATGGAACGCTAACAACTTGAAGATCTTCTACAAGTAGCTGGTCTCAAAACAGAAAAGCTTTAGNTACGAAAAGTAAAAGAAGGAGCATACAGTCTAAAGGATACCTCGGGGAGACCTCTCCCGTGGCCATGGAACGCTAACAACTTGAAGATCTACTACAAGTAGCTGGTCTCAAAACAGAAAAGCTTTAGTTATGATTTTTTGTTTACGTTTACTTTAATTTTTGCTAGATACTTCATTTCATTTCTTTATTTTTATTCTTTATGCTTTTAGGCCTGCGAGCCTCACTATGTTTAATTTCTAAGAATAACCCATTCGCCGTTTAACTTTCGTTATTTGAACCAAGTACGTTACTAAAGCACGGTGTGCCAGGGAAATGTCGGACCGAAAGCCCCGACCTCGTGAAGGAGGTCCCCCATGGCATCTCCCAAGAAAAGGTCGAGGTCGAGCACCTACGACAAAACTCGAGCTACTGGCCTACCATCGGCCTTGTAACACGCCTCGATCTCCAACAAGAGAACTCGAGCTACCTGGCCTTCCATCGGCCTTGTAACACGCCTCGAGATTCTTCAACGTCACTCGAGCTACCTAAACCAGGTAACACGTCTCGAAGTGACCCTTTAACGGACTCGAGCTACTGGGCCTACCATCGGCCTTGTAACACGCCTCGAGCTCCAACAACAGAACTCGAGCTACTTGGCCTTCCATCGACCTTGTAACACGCCACGAGATTCTTCAACGTCACTCGAGCTACCTACACCTGGTAACACGCCTCGAAGTGACCCTTTAACGAACTCGAGCTACTTGGCCTACCATCGGCCTTGTAACACTCCTCGAGCTCCAGCAACGGAACTCGAGTTGCTTGGGTTAATAACCAAGTACACAGCTCGAGCACCTACGACAAAACTCGAGCTTCTTTTTCTAAAAAGTAAAAAGACAAAGTATAAAGCTCGAGTTAATTTTACACAACTCGAGCTGCTTAAGTTAAAATAACCAAGTACAAAGCTCGAGCTGCAACGAGGAGACTCGAACGTCTTGAACTAAATTAGCCAACTATAAAACTCGACCTCGTTTGAAAAAGAAAATAAACCAATGATGAAGTTCAAGCTCACTATAGTACTTAACACGAGGCAAACCAAAACATCGACGATATATTAAAACGGGCATAGTACTTTACACTTCAGTTTTTCAAAATAAAATAAACAACAAGGCAAGGTATCGACCACTAGTCGAGGTCTGTAGCGTCCCCCGAGAGCTCATCAACGGGGTTCTCGTCTTGTGGAGTCTCGACCTCTTCTCCCCTTCGTCGTCCCTTTCAGCCTCCGAGGCAGATAACTCTAGCTCGTCCACGTGGTCGGCCACCGACTTCAGCTCGACCGTCAGCGGTCTAAGGTCCTCTGCAGTTTGGCTCTCAAAAAGGCCCGAGCTAGTCGCAATCAGTAAAAATAGGACCCCGATCCGTACTCCCCGAGAAAGGCCTTCTGCTCATCAGAGTTCTTGAACTCCTCAACAGCCTGAGCTCAAGTTTCGCCAATTCATCCTCAAACCTTTTCTTTTGGTCCTCGAACTCCTTCTTCGCATGCATGAGCTCCAACCTGGCCTCCTCAGCCTCATCCTTTAAAGCCCCTATCTCATCACGCACCTTCCTTGTTTCAATCCTCTTTCTGTTACAACTGGATCGTGAGGTCATCCACCTTGCTCGAGGACTCCAGGCTCCTAAGAGACATCCCTTGAGCTACGCTCAACGCCTGTACGACAGCATCGATCATAGTCAAACTCAATACCGAAAAAACTTGCAAGTACATTGTTCGAGGTTAAGCACACCTTCAACGTGGCAAGTTCAAGGGCTCGAACTCTTTCGCCTAGCTCGACCTCCTCCCTGTAGTTCGCCACCATTGCCGGTATCAGTGGGCACCGAGCACGATCTTCAAACGTTCCTGGAGGAGAGGCGCATCTTCTTCCCAATCCACAACCTCGAGAGGAGGCCCAAGACTCGATGGTCGAGAGGAAGGCCGTGGGAGAGGACCCGGGCTCTTAGAAGTCTGGCCTGGCCCGCTGGCCATTTTACTCGACGTCGCATCCATCGCTCTCTTTCTCCCTTTAGATGGCGCTGGGGGCTTCGGGGTGGGACCTTTCGACTTCTTCAGGACGTTACCCAATAGTGCAGAAGGGTTAAAAGCCATCTCTAACTCTGAAAAAGAAAAAAACAGAACAAGTCATTAGCTCGAGCTTCGTCCGGATAATCAAGTCAAACAGCTAGAATACAAACTCATACCCTCAAGTCCCCTCACGTTGGCGAGGTCGAGGGTGTCATCTTCGAGCAGATAGTCGATCTTAGCTGCCGAGGGTCATGGTTCACTAACTTCAGCCTATCCCTCTCCAACACCTCAAAATAGGCCTGACCTTCATTAAACCTATCTTTATTAGGGACAGAACACATCGGCCTAAAAGGATGATCGGAGTTCGGGGGTATAAGGAAGAAATATCTCTCTTTCCAACCTCGAAGAGAGCTCGGGGTATCGGTGTCCTAAAACCCCCCTTCGCAGACAGGTAGACAAAACAGTTATAACCTGGCAAGTACTTTAGGTCGTACACCATTTTTAAAAGGTCAATCCTAGGCTCGACCCCGAGACACCTACAAAAAACAAAGAAATACACAAGCAATCTCCATCCATTCGGGGCCAATTGGCCGGGGCCAATGAAGTACGAGGTCAGGAAACTGATAAAAAATGGGTATAATGGCCACCTGAGCCCGGCCTTAAGGGCATCCCTAAAAATGGTTATCACCCCATCCCGAGCATCCAACACCGTTTCACTATGGTCAGGGGTCCTAACATCACACCGAGGCATAAGCCCGAACTCCCTCGCTATCCTTATAACGACATGCTCTTTATACATACTAGCTATCCTAGGGTACGTTAGTATAGGCTCGACCCTGGGCTGCGAGGTTATAGGCAACGCCATGGGAATAATTGATAAATCATCGAGGTCGGGAACAATATGACTCGAACTCCTAGACGTCTGGCTACTACTACCACTCGATCCCTCGCTACTACTACTTGACATTATATATAAATAACTTAAGAGCTCGAGTACTTACCTCTAAATATCGATGCTCACCAAACCCTCTACGTCCCCGAACTCGATCTTCTGATGGGTGAAAGTAAAAAGTGAAAAAGTGGGCTAGTAAAAAGAGGGGTATTTATAGGGAGCTAAAGAAAGGTAAAAGGTCATCCGATCTGGGGCGTTGGTTTGTGCCAGATGTCACTCATCCGCAACAACTGCACCCTCACCTATACGGAATTGACGCGTGGCGGTCCACCAGGCAAATTACCTCTGCATGGTCCAACTGGATCTGCATGCATCTCAGCTCGCGACTCAGGGCCTCCTAAGTCGACGCCTCGATGTACGGGGGCCTATGATGTACCCAATACCCGACCTCGAGGTAAATGGGCCCAGTCTCACAGCCCCGATCTGTGACCCGATCTCGGGCCCACTTTCTTGGCCCAACATCTCCCTATGGTGGTCGAGGTCGGGGTCCATGGGTGGGTTGGATCACGAACCTCTGCCCTCATCCCCTCAAGCTCCACGATCTCCTCTCACCATACACCATCCCTGCTGACCTATAGTTCCCTAATTCAAGACAAAGTCCTCCAGTTGTGAAATCCTAATAGGACTCAGATTGTACACTCCTAGTAAAACTTAAATTAACCATGGAAAGATCAGTCCTTCTAGAACTCCACCATCACCGCCATTTATTAATATGCAGCTTTGTTTCATCAAGAAGGTACGTTTTTACAGCATTCGGCATAAAAGTTCTCTTGAGTAGTTAACTGACTTAAGCATCGGAGGGGCGACGAGGACACACATCGACGTCTTAGTTTCAGGTATTGAAGACCGGATTCATCATGAGCTCTTTCACTCGGTTCGGGTTGGCCCAGGTACGAATTTTGGTAGCATCACATATTTTGCTCAAGTTAGTTTAAATTAAAATATAATCAATAATATTGTTTTAAAGTTTTGCTTTGAGTTTGGCTCGTTTACAATACAAAAGTGGTATTATTTATCTAAGTTCAACAAACCATGAGTGATGAAGTTTACCTTCTTTACTTATATAATGCTCAATATGACTGATGAGTACAATGAACAAAATTTTAACTTATTTTTCTTCTTTAATGCTGTTAGGGACACAGTTCACCTACCAACCAAAATATTAGGTCATCCGGTCATCAAAATATTTTGCTACTTGGCATATGCAAACAACATAGACATGGACACGAAAATCATTGCACAAGATGTATTATATATCGATATTCTACGTATAAACCCTTAGTTTATTTTTCAGTCGAAGCTAAAAGGGTTTTACATTTGGATTGAATGACACTAATGGACTAGAGATCCTTCTCATCCATATAAAGAAACCCAACCCTACTATACAATAAAGGTCTCATCAGTGTATGAATTCTCTAGCGGAAGAAAACGAGGTAAACTTTAGCGCACCTTCCTTTGATTTAACTGTTAATGCTAAAGGGCTCCAACCCAACACGAACCAAAGTGGAACTTTCATACAGTTATTGAATTGAAATATTCACCTTATTCTCGGACTAACTCTTCAATTAATGTTTGGTCTAGGGATGACAATGAGGCAAGTATGGAATGAGTTGATCATTCTCACCCCGTCCCGTCGGGTATTTTTGTTACCTAACCCCATCCAGATACCCGGTTAAAGCGAGGCAGGGTGAGTTCGGGGTAGGGTGGGGCAAGAGATGGTCCCATTTATTTTTTGCTTTTAACTTTTTTATGTCTTTAATTAGTAAATATTATACTTTTTTACCAATTTATTAAAAACAACTTATATTCTATTTAAAAATTATGATAAATCTATTATTTTTACTTGATAAAAAACTTAAATTTGGAATTAACTTTAAAAGAGGCGGGTAGCGGGGTAGGGACTATGTTTCTCATACCCCCTTCAGAGCAATGACTCTCGTTCCGTCCCCGCCCCATTTACCGAATTAGGCGGGTAATTTCCATCCCATTTGCGGTGAAGCCTCACGTGTATCGAGTTAAACGTATTGTTTTGTCATCCCTAGTTTGGTCACCTTTCTTTTAAATCTAGATCCAATTTGCCAAATATGAAGTAATGAATCTTCGGAATCAAGAAGGTTATTAGGCTTCATTGACATCACTAAGATGAGTTTAGCCTCTCGTGACTTTGGATCAATTTTCTTACTAGCTCGAATTCTATCATTTTCTTTCTTGTGATAAATTTGTCGAGTTTCAATTTTTTTATCTACAATTTTTAATCTTAAAATGCTTGTTATTATTAATATAATAATAAAAAATTGCATAAATAAGAAGTATGATTGAAGGGAACATAATTAAATTATAATAATTATATGAATAATGATAAGTATTTGGCCTCATGTATTATTAACTTACTATTCTATATCTTTTAGTATTTATGCCCAATAATCAATTATATATATGAGAGATTGTGGGCCCTAATAATTAATAAACAACGTATGATTACTAAAATGAATAAAAAATCAAATGAGCTTTATATCGCACCATAGAACCATTGTTGTCAACCAATGTTGTATACTTAGATTTATTTTACTTTAAATTCCGTTGTCAGAGATAGATTGTACGACCACAATTTAAGACTAATTTGCTAATATACCAATAGATTGGGTATCAATAGTGCAATTTCCTCTAATTATTTTGTTGGAAATATGAAAATGTTCATTTTGTGGGGTTATTTCTCCAACTAGGGCTGTAAGCAAAAATTGTCAAATCGAACCGAAATCGCATTTTAGAAACCGTCGGTTTGGTGCCACGTGGACCAGTCAACGAAATGGTTTTGAACCAAACCAAACCGGTCAAAAACGGTTTGGTTTAGGTTTGAGAATTTTAATTGCAGTTTAAAATCAAACCGGACCAGCGAAAAAATATATAAAAATAAAAAAATAAAAATAATGATTTTTTTTAAAATTCATCTAAATATGCAAAATTCAATAG
>CAIGRF010209146.1:4006-14327 GCA_903798235.1 Fraxinus ornus
GGAGTATTCAAATTTCTGAATTTATAACACTTGATAATGTCCTTCATGTCCCAAATTTGTCCTGTAACTTGCTATCTATTAGTAAACTAACCAAAGATTCCAATTGCTCTGCTAATTTCTTTCCATCTCATTGTGTATTTCAAGACCTTTCATCGGAGAAGACAATTGGCAGTGTTAAAGAATGTGGGGGGCTGTATTACTACGATGAAGCTGATGTGAGTAAACTAGGTCGATTTAATAATTATAACTTTGCATCTGTTTCTAGAGATAGTGAACTTTTGTTATGACATAATAGAATGGGTCATCCTAGCTTTCCATATTTGAAATGGATACTTTCTCCACGTTTCTTCAATAAAACTTCAATTGATTTCCAATGTGAAAGTTGTGAATTTGCAAAACATCAGCGTGCATCCTTTCCTAAGTCCACGTCAAACCATCTACACCATTCGCCATGATTCACAGTGACTTATGGGGACCTTCCCATAATCCTAATCGTACTCATACAAAATGGTTTGTCACATTCATTGACGATCACACCCGAATTTGTTGGGTATACCTACTAAAGGAAAAAAATCGATGTACGATCTGTATTTATAAACTTTCACTCTATGATTCAAAACTAATTCCAAACATAACTTAAAATCCTACGAACTGATAATTGCACTGAATACTTCAAAAACACTTTGCTAGACTACCTAACGAAACATGGTATACTCCACCAAAGTTATTGTGTCAACACTCCCCAACAAAATGGGATTGTTGAACGAAAAACAGACATTTGCTTGAAGTTGCTTGTGCCTTAATGTTTACTTCAAACATACCAATTTTTTTTTGGGGGAATGCAATTCTAACATCTACATACATTATCAACCGCATGCCAAGCCGTACTCTTTTGTTTGACTCACTTGTACAACGATTCCACAAACATTTTCCGACTTCTCATCTTCACTCGACCCTACCTCTAAAAGTTTTTTGTAGTACTGCATTGTGCATGTACATTCACATAATCGAAACAAACTTGAACCACGGGCAATCAAGTGTGTATTCATTGGGTACTCACCAACTCAAAAAGGGTACCAACAAACTCTTTGTCAGCCTTGATGTCACCTTCTTCGAAAAAACACCTACTTCCAAAAACCTTCTCTTCAGGGGGAGAATCTAAGTAATGGTCGGTTCTTGGAACTGGAACAAGAATATGTAGGTATTGATCTATCTCCAGAATCTGTCACCTTCCCTTCTACTATGCCACATACAGAAGAAAACTTGACCTCAGGAGGAGATGTCGGAAAACAAAACAACAAGGAGATTCTAGTTTACTCAAGGAAGCCTATATCAAAGTATAAGGAAACTCTCATACCTGAGGCACCAAAAGAGTTGGAACCGGTGGAAGGACTTGATGAGGATCCCAACAAAATAACATTTCCAGATAATGATCTACCCATTACTCTCCGAAAACAAACTCGGTCATGTACTCTTTACCCCATCTCAAAATTTATGTCTTATAATACTCTTTTTACAAAATTTCGTGCCTTTACAGCTAATCTTGATAAAGTAAGCATTCCAAGAAATATTCAGGAGGCCCTAGAATTACCAACATGGCGAGAGGCAGTAATGGAAGAAATGAAGGCTTTAAAGAAAAATTGGACTTGGGAAGTAGTGAGACGACCCAAGGGAAAGAAATCAGTAGGTTGTAAATGAGTCTTTAATGTGAAATATAAAGCCAATGGAGAAATAGAACGCTATAAGGCTCGTCTAGTAGCCAAAGAGTATACTCAAACATATGGCATCGACTACACAGAGACGTTTGCATCGGTTGCAAAACTGAATACAGTTCGAGTTCTCCTCTTCTTAGCAGTAAATCTTGACTGGCCCCTCCAACAACTGGACATTAAAAATGCATTCTTAAATGGGGAACTAGAAGAAGAAGTCTACATGACAATACAGCCTGGTTTCAACTGGTGAAAATCAAGTGTGCAAACTAAAAAAGTCTTTATATGGTCTTAAGCAGTCACCCAGAGCGTGGTTTGATCGATTTGCAAAGGTTTTGAAAACTCAAGGATACATCAAGGGCAGTCTGACCATCCTATGTTCTTCCAACACTCTAGAGATGGTACGAAAATAATTTTAATTGTGTATGTTGATGACATAATTCTTACAGGGCACAACCCAACGGAGATGGAGAGATTAAAAAAATGTTTGGCCACCGAATTTGAGGTAAAAGACCTGGGACAAATGCGGTATTTTTTGGGAATGGAGATTACAAGATCAAAAAAAGGCATCAATGTCTCACAACGAAAATACATCATTGACCTTTTGACTGAAACTGACATGCTGGGATGCAAATCAAGTGATACTCCTCTTGAGAGCAAAAATAAAGGATGCAGGAAAATCAGTGAAAATGGACAGCTATCAAAGATTAGTTAGTAAGCTAATTTACCTCTTACATACTAGACCTCACATTGCCTTCGCAGTTAGAATTGTAAGTCAACATATGCATACACCCAAGGAGGCTCACCTTGAGGTTGTATATAAAATCTTAAGATATCTCAAAGGCACGTCAGGGAAAGGGTTATTCTTCGAAAAGAATAAAGGAAAGAAAGTGGAAGTATTCACTGACGCAGATTGGGCTGGATTAATTGAAGACAGAAGATCAACTACTGGCTACTGTACCTTTGTTTGGGGAAACTTGATCACGTGGAGAAGTAAAAAATAGAATGTAGTAGCAAGAAAGAGTGCGGAGGCTGAATTTAGAGCAGTTGCACATGGGATATGTGAGGGATTGTGGATAAAGAAACTCTTAGAAGAACTAAAAATGGACATGTAGCATCCATTTAAGCTTTATTGTGATAACAAAGCAGCAATCAACATTTCTCTCAATCCAGTACAACATGACATGACCAAACATGTAGAAGTGGACAAACACTTCATTAAAGAAAAAGTGGACGATTGAATGATTTGCATGACATATATTCCTACAAAGGAACAAACTGCAGATATTTTCACAAAAGGACTACCTCGACAAATCTTCAATGACCTCAACTGCAAGTTGAACATGATCAACATCTACAGTTCAACTTGAGGGGGAGTGTAGGAAACCATATCAATTAGAGATTTTGTTAATTGGAAATTTGTAATTTTCTTTCCTTAGTTAGCAGATTTATTTCCTTTCCATATTCACCTCGTGTGATATAAATAGGTTGTAATAGGTTTCTTGTAAAGATAATTTTATTCAAGAAGAATATAACTTTCTTCAGCACATACAATTCATTTTCACGATAGTAGATCCCTCCATAGCATCAAGTAATCATACATGAACGGGAAATAGTGCTGATTTAGCAATTGCATGGATAAATACCAAGTATTATTTAAGAAGCTATGGGTAGGGCAATCATATATAGACAAGTGATAAAATTGTCTATTCAAATCACGAAACTTTGAACCTCTAACCACTCAAAATGTGGCACTTTGACAATGCTCTCTCTCTCTCTCTCGCTCTCATGCCTAAGTGTCGTGTTTGACTGGCTCGAGGTCTAATGTGTCTTGAATTAAATGGATGATCCTATCACGTGACCATCACACTAAAGTTTTTCTCCAAGTATTATATATATGCATATTCCCATTATTCAAAAAATGCAGCTTAAGGTATCTAAACTTATGAAATATAGTTAATGACTAGCATTTCAAATAATGAACAAATACAAAGAAAACTTAACAGTAGCAAGAAATTTTTCATATGCAATATAATAAATATTAATTATAAATCAGTCAAACGCCCGCCCAAATGCTCTTATTAGAAGTAAACGTTCCAGGGCAAAAAGAAATTTTTAGATTTCACATTTCAGTGTAGATGACCCTTAAAAAAATTTACGCTTGAGAAAGCTTTTCTTGGTACACACTCAAGTTTTCTTCAGACAATTCTTATATTGCTAACATAAATTAGTGCAACACAACCTGAGATGCACAAGCATCTCTTTTCAAATTTCAGAAGGCAGATGATGATAACTATAATACAAAACATACTGGAGATAGTATTAACCTCAAGGAAACCGAACTGAAAAATCATTCCCATTGGTTGTAACATCGAATTGGTCATCAAAGTCAGAATCCGAGTCAAAATCCCTGTAATCACCCCATTCATTATCAGAATCGTCGTCTTGACACCCACATTTAGAAGGAATCCTCAACTCAGATACCGGTACTGGTAGAGGTTCTTCATTCAAATACTTGTCATGGAGCAATTCCATGGCAGTAGCTCTACTGGATGGGTCGAAACATAGTAGTTTTTTGATAATAAGAACTTCAATGGGAGAGCATTTGCACAGACATGCTTCCAAACCTACCGGATTTTCTACTTTAGCAAACGAAATTATTTCATAATCAGGAAGTTTTGTGCAACCCGGCCAAACTTTTTCTGATAAGTTCCCCAACACACTAAAGATTCTGCCCAACTGATCAATATCTGAATTGCCTGGAAAAAGTGGTTCGAGACTCAAAAGCTCGGCAAAAATACAACCCAATGACCATAAATCAATCTCCAGCCCATAGTTTGTAGAACCATAAAGAAGCTCAGGAGCTTTGAACCATCGAGTTCCAACACAGGAGGTAAGGGAACCATCCCCATTGTCTCCAGCCTCAGCCTCGTAACACAAGGAATGTCGTGAAGGAACTTCTTCTCTATCACTCGTGGTGCATGTAGCAATATTGGATGCATCTCCATCATGAGTAATACTGTCTTTATCAATTCCATTTGGGAAGTCACTAATTCTGAGCTCATTTGGCCCAAAATTGCGTTCTTCTTTGCCTGAAGATCCTTGCTCTTGAATTAATTTGCTTCCTTGATTAACATCGTCCAGTAGTTGAAGAACTTCAGGTGGCTGACATAAAGTAGCTTCATTTGGGGAAGCCTGCTGATAAGTCTGGGTATTATCATTAACGGCAGCAAATCCAGACCCCAGAAGTATCCTAGCCTGAATATAGAAATACAAGACATATTATCTCATATGCTAAACAAATCTTTAAACAACCTCTATGTGGTGATATTCATGATAAAGATAGAAGTAAAGTAGAATGTTGTTATGGCATTTATTATTTATGACACAATAAAATGTTGCGACAAAAATTGGGAACTTCCCGTTCACTCTCATAATGCAAGACAGTTGCATTTCAAGATAGTTTGAAACCTTAATAACCTACTTTGACCCAAAAGAAAAATAAGAAGATTGTAATATCTGTTCTTTTTGATGGTGACACTACCATTACGGAATTGTGAATTTTCCACAGATTTATCTACTAATGGTACCAAATGGATTACACAGACACATCTCCATACCAATGCATCGCAATGCATGAGAATATTTGTGGTTGAGAAAGCTTGTACAATTGCTTGAACGTGAAATATTCCCCTGAACCACATCCTCCACTGAGTAAAAATCCAGATAATGTTTCAAATACCTACATTTTTAATCATGTTAAAAAGTGCCTGAAGGAAAGTGGGAATTTCTATCCTTTTTCACATATTTAATTTACCCATTTCCATAAAAGTAGGATGAACATGTCATAAAGAACTGTTCTTCTCACCAAATCCCATCACCTTAGCTTAAAGGACAAAAGGAAAAGAGCAAGACAAGAGAAGCAAAATTCGTCGGAGGGTTCAAGTGGAAAGTAATTCCTAAGAACTCGGAGTTAAACAGTATACATGAAAAATAGAATTTCCAAAAAGAGACTAATCTTTGAGAGGGAGTAATTTGAGACTAGGAGCACTACATGGGTGAAGACAGTAAAGGAAATAACACATGTATAAGTTACGAGCACAGAAAAAAGGAAAGAATGACAAATAAATAGGGACAGAAGAATATAAACTTAATACTAACAGAATATAGTTTTCCTCTTTCTGTTGGTGATCTCAACCCTGAACTTTACAAAATTGCCTCTCCTACATTTCTGTTCTTGTACTTGCTTCCATGCAATGAATCGGCAAGCAACCGTACAGGTTTCTCCAACATTACAAATTTCATCAACACAACATGTACGCAGACTTGCATACACAGCTACAAACACTATTAATTAGACAACTTCCTTCGCTGGAATCTCCAACTAACTTCATGCACATTAATTCACCAAGCAGTGTGTTCAATATGATCTCGGCTTATGATTCAAGTGATGCACATTTAACATATGAGCCTCAAACTTTTTCTTTTCCTTTTTTTTTTTGGCGCACATAATTGCAAAATTAAAGAGAAAGTCTGAAATTTTCACAAGAGTCCTTAATGAAAAATTACAGGACAAACTATGCAAAATGATTGCACCATACTGATTTAACGAAAGACACCATTAGGGACTTTACTTATGAAATGGAAATTCCATTCACTATAGTTGAGAGAAAGTAACAGAGTAAAGAAAAATTAATTTCCGGAAGCTACTCAAGAATTAAAAGCTCCAATAGTATATTTCAAGCGGAGTCATTACCTAATCTTCATCTCACCACAGCATTATCCACATTGGTAGTGATTGGCTACATATATCAATTTTTTTCCCACTCTACTGTAAAGGATTATTTTCAAAATTAAACCGCAAAAGTATAAATCAATTCTAATCACCTCATTCATGTGATTTTAAGTCACATTTCTTTAAGTTCACTATTAGCACTAGTCCTGTCCATTTTCCTAATTGGTACATCTGTAACTGTCATTGACTGTGTCCAAACCATCTCAAATTATATTTGTGTTGTTCCTTCTTTAAATAAATTATTTAAATACTAAACAACTGATGCAAGAATAATTATTCTTTTCTTTATGCTTCACATCTCAATCCAAATTCCCATAACATGTCTGCAGCAGGGTAGCAGTTACCACCTCATTCCTTGAACCACCCCCCCACCCAACTACCCCTAATATGGCATTGTGAGTACGAAAAGAAATATTAAGAAAAGAGGATGAATGTTTGTGACATAAGCCAGTATGACTTAGCCCAGAAAGCCCTAACACAATATCACAATAAGAATCTTCACTAATTTGTTCAAAGGAATAACTATTAGGAAAGAAATGTGTTCTGGGGAGCCTTTCGCAGACTTCCAACAGCAGCTGTCAATCTCCATCTGATTTGGGTGGAAACATCACCATTTGCAGGTGATTTTATTCAGATGTCAAGGAAGAAAAAGAAAATAAAAAAATGAACATTGCCATATCTCAGAATTGAATGCCTCTAATAGAACATGTACATCAGAAGAACGTGAAGATGATATTTCAAGTTGACCATTGTGTAGAGAGAGAACTAGAGAAGTGCCACCATATATACCGCTATAAAGTGACACCTTTGGCAATTATTATAGCACCTCTAATTCACAGCAGTTGTAAGTAGATAAGAGATTCAGAGGTTTCATTTCTCTACTCATTGACAACTGCTAAACCCATCACCTCCTCCATCCTCTTCCTCTTGCTGCTATTGCAAACTGAAATGACAGGAGGTACATAGCTTGATCAACTTCCCTTTCACAGTAGCTGACCACTGCTCCTCTTTCTAATCCTCCCAAACTCATGCAAATGTGAATCAAAAGAGAATACAACTTAACATAGAGAAATTCAAAATTACGGAAAGCATTCACTCATGTAACAAACATGCAAATCTTGACGTATATTTTTAGTGTTAATATGATTAGACTTGGATCCAAAAATATAACTGCAACATAAGACAAGCCAAGGTGCCTTTTGTTTCAAAAGCCATGGTTCTCCCCTCTATGTATGGTGGCAGTAAGAGTATTCTTGTGACCCGGTTTTGAAAATATATGAAACACAATGCATAGATCTTGATCCAACAGTTCTTACCAAAAAAAAAAAGAATAATAAGCACTACCACCCAGACCACGCACCTTCAAAAACTCACTTAAGTCTTGTATTCTGCATGAACCAAGACAAAATATGTGGCCCCCGAATTCCTTCATATTTGATTCTTTCAATATTACAACATAGCATCACCTTCTCTACATATTATGGGCTGGCCAAAGACTATCTTTCTACAAGCAATGAAGTAAAAAGATTCTCAGAAACTTTCACTGAAGAAGCCAGTGAACAGGGCAAGACTCAAAAGCATATTCCACGGGATCTCCAGATGCATTCCAGAAGCATCAATTAATTCCGAATACCTATATAGGGGATATAATTAGCCTTGAATCAAGTCCATGATATGATTTGATTTAGACGCTGAGTCAATACTCGCGCCAATCCTGTTCTACCCTTCTCAATCTCTCCATTTGCAAAATGTACAATGATAGCTTCCAAGTCCCAATTTTTCCATGACTACATGCCAAAAACACTATTGCAACTACTTGGTAGTACATCAGCCACAGCCGCTTTCTCTATTCCATTCGTAGATTTTTTATAATAAGCCTGAAAACTACGACCATTTCTGGAAATCAATTATCAGGGATTGCAAAAGTATTCTAAAATGCAGCGCATTAGCTATTGAAATATTGAATTGGGTTGTACAGCACCGTATACCTTTTTCTCTTACCAATTTACCATCGAACTTTAGAACCCAATCTTCCTATTTCTCTGTCTTAACATACGCGTGTACAGCAAATTCAAGAAGTCCAAAATGTACAAGTTACAACATTCATGTTAACCAATTCATTTAAGAACTTAAGAAAGAGGAACGTGTATTCATTTAAATCTTATCTTAAACACAATCCCACATAAATAGCATAAAATAATGAACCAGAAAAAAATACAAACCTGGCCAAAATCAGCGAGCTTGAGAACGCCGTCAGCCGAGATCAGCAAATTGGAAGGCTTCAAATCCCTGTGAACGATCGAATTCCGGTGACATGCATCGACCCCGCACAGAATCTGCAACATCCACCGCTTAATCTCCCCAGGACTCAATCCATCTCCCGACTCTTTCTTCGCCGCCTTTATCACGGCCCCCAAATCAGTGGGCAAAAACTCGAGCACAAGCACCATATCCTCATCCTCGCTCCAGAAGTACTCGTGCAAAATGATGACATTCGGGCAGTATTTCAGCGTTTGGAGCGCCTCGATTTCCCGGTAGGCCGACTGGTAGTCGTGGATTTCCTTGAGGGCGACTGTGAGGGAATCGGAGAGGCGGCGGGCCTTATAGACGTCGGAGTACGCACCGGAGCCCACGCGCTCGTGGATTTCGTACTTGCTGGTGATTTCCCGGCGCGTGTGGATGCTCCGGCTCTTCGACGGTGGGTTTGGGTCCATTTTGAAATTGGATTAAAGTGGGTCGGGTTCTTTGCTAGATTATTGATTGTTTCGAGTATATTTTAATCTAAATGCATTTTTTTCTGGACACATTTTTCAATAAAATAATATCGAAAGAATATTTGGTGAAGATTAAAATTAGATTTTTAGTAGATTGTAAAATTTTTGAAATATATTGTTGAAAAATTGTGGATCCATGAAAGATGTTAATATTGATTGTTTGACTTTGACTTAAATTAAAATCTGATTTTAATTCGTAACAAATAAGGCCTAAACGTAACTTCAAAACTTTTTCTTCTTTTATACTTTTTTCAAAAAAGTTATTACAAAATACTTTTTTTTTTTTTTTTCTCAAAAACTAATTTTAATACAGCCCAAACGAAGCATAGTTCTAATTAGAAAAAAATGCAACGGTCTCCCAAACCTTTCAAAAAAGTACGTCAAGGTCTCAAATCGTTTATATTTTACACGGATTCCCAATTTTTCAAAGTATATAGCATAGAGATCTTTGGATGGAATCCTAGTCAATTGACTAAGGCCCCGTTTGGTAGGGAATTTAATCCAATTAAAATTGAAAATATAATCGTTATTAGGTCCCACTCGTCTAATAAAAGTCAACAATAACGACTAATTTTTCAATTTTAATCCGATTTTAATCTCTACCGAACAAGCCTTAAATATGCACCCGTTGTCCTATTAAACACCAAATAAGCTAAGACTCGTTACTTTAGATAGGATATCAATAGCCATCAGCTCATGACAATTTTAGCCCCTATTTGGTGTCCATTCTTCCAAAGAAAAAAAAAAATTTTAAATAGTGTTTTAGGAGAATGCATGTTTTAAAATAGTAAAAAAAAATAAAATGATTTTGGGCTTAATCTTGGTAAGCTAAACGGATGAATATTAACGAATTTATGAAAGGGAAAAAATCAAAAGTAAGGTGTTTAAGTTTCTAAATTCAAAAATCAAGTTTATAGTTTAAAAATTCAAAAATCAGGGTTTTAATTTATTTTTATTAAATGAAGATAATAAAGTCACATTTTTGTGATTAATGGTCACATATTCATAATTATAAGTCACGAATTTATTTACTAGTCACATAT
>CAIGRF010209146.1:15291-26629 GCA_903798235.1 Fraxinus ornus
ATTTAAATTATTAGAATATTGAGCCTTTTCGAGGAAAAGAGATTTGAGTATAATTTGAACTTTACCCCGATTATTAACGAGTTAAACGGATGAATATTAACGAGTTTATGTGACTAAACTCTGCCCCCATAGTTTTCTCAAAGATTTAAATTATTAGAATTTTGAACCTTTTCAAGGAAAAGAGATCGAGTATAATTTGAACTTTACCCCGATTATTATCGAGTTAAACAGATGAATATTAACGAGTTTATGAAATTAGTTGTTGAGGTTTTAAGGAATGTAAAATAATTACTCGGAAAGTATTGTGAGTTCGATCAACAAATACTTCATAAATTACATATTTGAAAAGCTTCCTCATGACTAAACTCTGCACCCATAGTTTTCTCGAAGATTTAAATCATTAGAATCTTGAGCCTTTTCAAGGAAAAAACATCAAGTATAATTTGAACTTTACCCCGATTCTTCCCCTTGTTCTAGATTGAGCTTGCTAACCTAGACATTCATTAATATCGCTGTCAAATGACTCAAACCATTCCTTAAGGGTTTTGCCATTTGGATTAGATCAACTCACCGCTCCCTGTCCTAGGCACGTTCCATTAAATCGGAGACCGGGAAAGAAATAAGAACATAATAGAATATGCAAGTTGACCTTACAAGAGAAGAAATTAAACATAAGAACACATGTACAAGCTGAGAAGCACAATTTAAACATTGTCACAAGTAACTCAACATATTTTGGGCCCGTTTAGTAAGACATCTACTTATGCTTTTTGTAGTTCATGAAGAACTAAGTTAATTAATGTTAGAAAATTAATTTTAAAAAGAGCTCTCTCTTTCAAAGAAAGTCACATTAAGTCGGTTTTCTCTAAAATATTTTCTAACTAAAAGAACCACTTAAAAAATTATCCAACCGATTTCAAAGGCAATTTTTGGATTTCAAAATCTCATTTTTTTTCTATTGCCTTTAAATGATGATCAATAAATTCCTCTCAACTAACCAAGATTTTCTCCTCCTAAAACTCACTATTTCACTACTCAATGAGGAGCAAGAAGAGAAATAACTATTTAGAAAGAAATTATTCAAGTTTAGCATAACATTCTTCATTCCAGACATGTCTATTTATAGATTTCTATTCAAGCCATAGATGTAAACAACTCTTTTTAGTTGATGACATTTGACAACCATTGATTGACTGACTTCTAACGAATTCTGTTATATGTTCACTTTTTATTCACTAGCTTAATACTTACGTTTCTTTTCAAATATATTAGCTTGCATTATGTATATGAGGTCGTTAATGAAGTTTCTCCATTATGAATGCTTTTAGTTCCTTTTGAGTTCATATATACTTTCCACCTCTTCAGAGCGTTCGTACTCTAAATGAATGTTTCATTATATAACATTGTCCTCAAAAGTCATACCAAACAAACCCTCTATTAGTCTTGAGTTAATTTAGCTTGTTTAGAAAAAAAAACTATAATGAGATCTTCACAACGAAGAGAAGTCATGAATCCTATGTTGCGCGTAAATACTAGTTGTATATGCATATTTAAAATTAACTTACAATCTTTCCAAAAACGCAATAAAATCAAAGGATTTTCGGGTAATCCAACCAGCTAAAGTCCGCCAATAGTTGTCATCGCTAAAACCCTCTTTACAGAAAAATATATCACCTTTCTCATTTGTGAATCTAACCATTCTTGATTCGAAAAACAAAATTTTATAATTTTACTTGAGCAATATTAATCGAATTCATTAGATTTGGAACCATTTAATTTTCGCTAAACTAATGTTTTGCCATGTTCTTGGTACTGATACATATCAATATTAGAGAACGTATCGAGCAAATTCAACATTGCCAGGGAAGAAATGAGAGAAGGCAGCCACATCAAAATCGCACCCCAAAAGACAACACATTCACTTGAACAAATTCACTACGCCATCGT
Source organism: Fraxinus ornus (assembly GCA_903798235.1). NCBI lineage: Eukaryota > Viridiplantae > Streptophyta > Magnoliopsida > Lamiales > Oleaceae > Fraxinus > Fraxinus ornus. Next base: position 17,239 of record CAIGRF010209146.1, read on the forward strand.
GCTTATTATTTCCTGATTTATTTAAATCGCATAGGCTACAAGTTTAGAAAGGTACCAACGCTGTGTGTGTATGTTTTTTTTTTTAATAATTTCTATTCACGGAGAAGCTCGATTGAACTCGAGAGGTTCATCTTTCGTACCACTTGATGGGACCAAAGAGTTTTGGCACTTCAATTGATCAATCGAAAGTGAACTCTTTTCTGAACAAGACTTGACTTGCTCAATCTATGGCCCCTATTTGGTGGGCATTTTTTTTGATAAAAACATTGTTTTGAATAGTGATTTTTTGAAGAATGTGTGGTTAAAACGAGTTAATTACCCCAATAGTCACTGAACTTTACCGCAAGTTTCCACCAGGTCACTGAACTTTAAAAACTACGTAATTAGTCACTGAACTTTCGAAACTGCAACTTCATCAATCACTGAACTTTAAAAATCACCATATTCGTCATTGAACTTTACAAAAAAATTCCCAGATGGTCCCGTAGAAATCTTTTGAAAAGTTCCGTGACGAATGCGGTGATTTTTAAAATTCAGTGATGGATGAGATTGCAGTTTCGAAAGTTTAGTGATTAACCACGTAGTTTTTAAAGTTCAGTGACGTGGTTGAAACTTTCGATAAAGTTCAATGGCTATTGGGGTAATTAACTCGGTTAAAACATATGAAAAAGTTTTTGATTTATGTATAAAATATTTTATTGTGTAAATGCACGGTTAAAAATGAGTACATAGAAAAAAAAAGTTTTGAAAGAGTGGAAGGCAAACAAATGTGTAATCTTATAGAATATCCCAACAGTAGTAAGGACCATCAAATCTTGATTCTTGTATAAGAAGATAGTTGAGTTCATCACGAGGCGATAGCAGTTGGCCCGACAAAAATAAACTGAGCACAACATTAAAGTACTGCCCCTGGCCAGCAGCTTTACCCTGAACAGTGTTGAAGAACAAGAAACAAAAATTTGATACTTGTTCTAACCAATCCTATCCAATAATGGATCCCTAACATTTCAACAAAGTACCAGTAAACATCCAGCATTATAGCACAAGCAGAGATCACGATGACTGAACCAAAACTACTCAGACATACCTTTCATGATGAGGGCCTGTTGGCAAAGATGACAATCTCCACAACTATTTTACATAAATTTCAAACAGCATCCAAGGGAATCACCATGACAGAAGGTAAAATCCCTATTTATCTTCGCCGGCTTGCCAATCTGTAACCAGGCAGAAAAGATCCTAAAAGTACTACAAAGAGCAGGATCAACATCATGCACCAAGAATTGATATACATAACTGATTTTTTATTCAACCCAAACTGTATGTGCAGTTTTATCGTCACTGTCCTTCAAATCAATAGTACTGCCATAGCATAAAGAGCTTGTTACAACCTAGTCGCCACTCACACATCCAGTTTTTCACAGCAATTATCCTGGAAGTCTTCCATTTTCTACAGCTTTGTCGCTGTTTATCTTATGAAATGTATTTACAGAATTTCATATACAACGCAAAGGCAATATACCAGCTATAGTTCTTCAGAACTCAGGCCAGTAAGCTTGGTTCATTTTTGCAAGCTTCGACAAGTTGCCACATGATAATCCATGTTAGAAACCAACAACCCAAGATGTGGCTTTTAAAGCAATCCAGTAAACCTTGTGTATTATATGTGGAAAGATACATACAGGCAGACCACAATACATTCAACAGATTGCCTCCCTTGTGATAAATTCATCATAGGTATTTGCTTAAACCAAAAAGGGAGGTGTTTCCAATTCATTAGAAAACACATCGCAATTTCATAAAATTAACAAGGATGAACCCAAAGATTCAAAAATTCCAGCTTCTTTTGTTACTGATCATAGGAAAGACAGACTTATCTCACGAAGCCGCACCAGACAGTGGGGGTACCAGCTTTCTATAATGTTTGTGTTTCATTCTTCCCACTGTAACATATAGGTGGAAAGAGCAAATCCTGCAATTTCGAAATGTATGAACTCATAATTGACAGGTAATCTAAAACAACTTTAAAATAAAGTAGTTGGTAAGCTTCATAATTTAAATAAACTTTGCTCTGTATCCAAAGGATAAACCATTAGTAGACTTGCTAAGCAAGTTAAGGTGGTTAAATGATTAAAAGAAGGAACAGAAGACTAAAACGAGTGCCCAGCCATGTGGAAACTAGAGGAAGCATGACAAAGTTTGAGAAGAATAAATTTAACAAAGACAGGAAGTTATTATTATCGTAGGATGCTACATAAGGGAGGTAAAAGAGATTACAGCATTGGCAGATTCAACCAGTTCGCAAGAAGATATAAAGCAAATCGCAAGCAGCAATAAAATATTTCTCCATTGTGAGGGTGGTTGTAAATCACTATGCCCTCCTCATGTTTATAGTGCCTCTTCAAGGCAAGGGCTGTGGGTAGGGTTCCAAATCTTCTTGTGGGCTCATTCATCCTTTCGCAAGCTCATCAAGTTGGCTTGGAAGCCTCAGTTGGTACTGTCGATTGATGTACTCCGAAAGCTCTGCCCGGTCTCTCTGAAACTAACTTTGCATCTTGGATGACACCGGATCTAGCTCAAGATCTCCATTACATCGATATATCGATCCGGAGAATTTTTTAGTGAGATAATATTATATCCCTGATAGAAAGGTCATGTATTCACACAGCAGCTAAAACAACCCAGAATTGTAAGCAAATAGTAAGGTCATCAAGCATACAACAACAAAAGCAAAAGCCCTAGATCTAAATAAATTTGGGACTGCTACAAAAATCCTTCTTCGCTACTCCATTCTATTCACTGCTACATGTAGTGAAACTAGATCTTACCAACCACAAGCCATGATATTTTATATCTGCCCCACCACAATCTAAACTAGTGATTAATTACATCACTCTGGGAAAAAGAGTCTCCTCCCAATCACCTAAATCGTTCTTCCCTTGATTTATTATCCTCAATTGTGCCACCTCGATGCGTATATTTTTGGTTCATAGCTTTGCCTATTTTATTATACCAGATGTTCATCCTACTAAGACCCTCGATCATAACTTCACTTAAATAGGAAGTCATTTATGGAAATTATTTCCTGACAATGAACTCAATAAACAAGCAAGCATAAAATATTGCTTTCAAAATATGAAGATTCTACGTTTACTATGAAAAATCCATTCACGTTATCAATACATTTCCCATGAGGGGGGTTCTTGTCACCAAAGGATCTGAAAGGCATGCAATTCACATCGTATGAAAGAATAAACTAAAATAATCTGATAGCTCTACTTTGTGGCGATAATACCAATTATTAAGTTGGCTCAATCGTCTTTATATTGATCCTTATGGGCCTCTTGGCACAAGCAAGCAACCAATATGAAGAAGCACAAGAAACAACACTTAAAAAAACCACCATATGCACAATGACTGTGAGATCTATCAACAAAGAAAATAGCTGAATATATTATTCCTCTTACAATGAACCAAAAAACCAAAACAGTTGCAATTAATTTTTTGCATCAATGTCTGAGAAGCTGATATTTGATCTGTCAATACCAATCAACCCATGTGTTCAGCAATCATCTCAAGGACATCTAACCAGGGTCTCCAACCACGGAGTAGCAGTAACTTCTGTGTAGATGAACATCACCATATCTGATTAAAAATGAAACCGAAGGTTTTCATACAATGATCAGCCACACACTACTTACAACCTTGTAACCATGGCAGGCAGATGATAAGTCCAAGTCCAAATCCCCTGCATGTGGACTGGTTCAGCCTAGCCACTGAAAGCTGGAGATAGAGAGGGTAGGGGTGGGGTTGTAGTGGGGACAACATTACCTTATCAATCACTTGGCAGAAGAAATACGGCGCAGAGAAGAGATCCAACTGCTTGAAGGACCAGTATTATCGCCATTTGCATTAGCAGTACTTGCTTCATTAGATACTATGGGCTTTGAGCCATTCCCCTTCGCCATGACAATAGAAGCAAATGAAGTAGATGGCATGTGTGCATTGCTCATCATCTACAGAATTGAGTAAAATAAGTGTCCAATCTGCTGATAGATAAATACATAAATTTGATTGCTTATAATATTAAGAATACCAAGATCAGACAACACTATTCATACTGCCATAAGAAAACATTTTTTTCTTACAAGCAATAAAAGGGAAAAACATGGATAATAAAAATTGATGTCATATGTCTGGCATACATTTCTACTAAGAGGATTCTCGGAAGTCAAATTTCGATTTGTTGACGATTTAAATTCCATCCGGATGCCAGAACTAGAAGCTGCATTGTTTGATCTCATTCGCTCACCCAAGTCAACTAAATAAGTATTATTGGCTGCAGAAATCAAATTAAAAAATGTCACTGTTCAGTTACTTAAAGATATATAAAAGAAATTATCAAAGAAAACTGACAGGCAGGACATTCATTACCAGCATATTTAATCAAATTTTGACGTCATTCTTTTTATTTTATTTTATTTAGTTTCTGGTTTCAGTTTCAACCTCACTCCCAGCATTAACTAGGCACTAAGAACCATTACAAAATAATTAGGCTGCCAATGATTAACTTAATCTGTGTAATTTCAAGCATATAGATGCAATGTACATATTACAAAGAAGGCAAAACTTTCTCCTCTGCGGTGAGTGGAACAAATATGATCAAGCGAAATGAAAATTTTACATACGCAATTTATTCTTCCAACGATTACTTGAATTGGATAAATAATTTTTTGTTACACTTTGTTATCCTGTTAAGCAAAGAGCACCAGAAATATCTAACCTTGTTGCTTTTCCGTATCCATTGGAACTGGACGACTACTCTCTCCAGCAGTTGGCTGTCAAAAATTTTAACATTAAACTTTGACAAAGAGACGACAATGATGTGCCAGTTTCACACAAAGAAAACACACTGATGATTAAAGATTATAAATTCTATACAATGCCAGCTTATGCTGGCAAATATGGACCAATCAAGTAAGCAAAAAAACCAATAATCACTCTTATCAACATAAAGAAGGAAATTTGAGAAACAAAAGGAGAAAGACATTACTGATACCCGTTGTTGCGTTTTACTTATTTGTGCTTGCTGGTATTTAAGAATGGTCCAGTCAAATATGAAATCAAATTCATATCCTGCAAGTGAGAAACATTTAGTTGATAATTCAAGACAGTATTATTAAGACATGGAAACTGAGACATCACATCAATCTTGTGCTCATCCCAACTGCAGATTAGTCATCTGACAAAACCAAGATGATTACTTGCTTTTCTTTAACACAAACATGTTATATGCTTATAAAACTGGGAAACAGACTTAACAACACCTTCGCGAGTAAACAGTTCACGAAAGAGGCGCTTCAAGAATCCATAATCAGGCCGTTGGTCAAATGTCAATGAATGACAGTAGTGGAAATATGATGCAAATTCCACAGGATGGGACTTGCACAACACCTTCAGGCAGGGAAAGAGCAAGTATAACACACAATTAAAACAATGAAAGAAAATCTCAGACTAGAAAAAACGTATAACTATGGATACATGTGCCCACCTCTATAGGAGTGGATAATTTTTTCTCACATATTTTGTCATACTTTTGCTTCTTTGTCGCAGCTTTTAAACCCTGCCATGGAAGGCTGTACACAAACAAGTACTTGGTTAAAGAGAAGCCAACTTGAATCATCTTTTGAAAAACCTAGGAATCACCAACATGGACATGTTACACCATCACACATGACACAAACATGCCAACATGATTTTTCAGAAAAGTACAACACAATACGTTGCGACACTTCGATCAGAATAATATTAAAAAAAAAAATTGTTATTATATTTCAATTTTTTTAGTGTAAAGCAACAAGTGACTTTAAAGCAAAGAGAACACGTCGGAGATGAAATCCTAAATGTATACCTCCAATTTTCAAGAAGGTAAGTGAAGGATCAAAATCTGATGTTTAATGGTGTAAAAGTCGTACCTGTGGGCTTTATTATAATCAGCTGGTAATTGAGTTAAAAAAGCACGTGGTTTGTTAACTAAATGTCTAAATTCGATTTTTCAGTTATATAAAACTTGCCTATTTTCTAAACTAAAACCGTGCTTACTTTTTTATCTAATACTGTGTTCATTTTTAATTAATTGGTGTTTAACTGTTTATGAAACACAATACATTAGGGCAAGCACCAACCCCTCCTCAACTCCCTTCCACCCACGTCCACTCCATCCACCCACTTTGACATAAAAAAATCCACCCACCGGCAGTTACTCGTTTGCTCCTCCAGACAGGTTAGTGTCTTCTTTTTTCTTCCAATTTTGTTTTTATTATTTTAATGTAGTGGCGCCATATCTGGCTGAAAAAATAAAAAAGGACATGACATATCTTGGTGTACAGTGCATTCCAAGGGCGTGCCAGTGCTTCCTAGTCAGAAACTGAAAAATTGAAACAATACTAAAGAAAGAAGAACTAAAAAAACTGCTTACCTTCCTCTCAAGAAATACAGAAGTACATAACCAAGGGATTCTAAATCATCCCGCCGACTTTGCTCTACAAAACAAAGGAAAATATAATTGAATGCTCATAACAGCCCCTGAAGACTTCTCTTCTCTTCTGCATTGCTAAAACAAAAGGAATGAAAGATCAGACATATTTAAAAAGGGACAATAAGTGTGTCTCCACTTACCAATCCCGAGATGAGTATTACAACTTGCATACCGAGCAGTTCCAGTCAGATTTTTATTTTCCCTGAACAAGTGAAAAATAAAAATATTATATATAGATTGGGGAGACGTATGAAGGACGCTATTATTGAAAAATGGACAATTGGGAAATTGAGAAGCAAATCCCAATATTTTCCAAATTAAGTTTTCCAAATTTAATCCTACGAGAATATGTTTTTCTAACCTTCAAGGTAATCTTCTCGTCATTTTTATATAGTGAACTAGATCTTTGACTGATCAAACGAATAAAAGATAAAAAGGAAAATAAACACCAAACAATGAGAGAGTACACAATAAAAGAAATCCTTGACCATACAACATAAAGTGCACCTGTAGGGGATATGCCGATTTGTTGTTGAATCCCGATATCTTTTGGCAAGACCAAAATCAATAATGTAAACCTGGAAAGCACAATATCATGATGAAACGGAACCTCCTTTTTTTTCCTTTTCTTTTTTTTTTTTTTTTTTTTCCGGGGTGGGGGAAGTTAATGAAAACAGTACAAAAAATATAGAATAGCAGTACCATTACCTGATTTGCTTTTCGTCCAAGGCCCATGAGAAAGTTATCAGGCTTAATATCCCGATGCAGAAACCCTTTAGAATGTACAAATTCTATTCTAGTTATCTGCATAAACAATTTAGATATAAGAATTGTAAAAAGTATGAAATAAAAGAAGAATGCAGAGTTTGAGGGCAATATATATATATATACACACTACTAAATTCTTACCATTTGATCAGCCAACATCAAGACAGTTTTCAGTGAGAACTTCCTTCCGCAGTACACGAAAAGATCCTCAAGGCTTGGTCCCAGCAAATCAAGGACAAGGATGTTATCTTCCCCATCCACGCCAGACCATTTTATACCAGGTATGCCACCTAATTAGTGAATGGACATAAAATATTTTAAAACTTAAAATAACAAACAAAACTGAAAACAATTGAAGTTCATAACTGAGTCTTCCGTGCTATTCCATCTCTCTATGTATGGAAAGTTAATACATGTGGATTTGGAATGCAGCACATCAGAGACACACTAATAGGTGTGTGTTTCGCGCCGCCAGATCCTATAACCTCATCTCAATAAATACAGCCACATGAAACCAGATATTGCTCTAGCATAGGTACAGATAATTTCTCTTATCTTTTCAATATTCGTTTGTCCTCATTCAGATAGAAGAAACGCAAACGTAATGAATATTATCAATTATAATGCAAGAGAATTGCCAATTTCACCCTTAGAGTTGCGACATATGATTGCATGACGACAATTTCAGAATTGTTTGACTTCTCTTTTACTTTTAGACACGGTCAAAGGAGCACTAAAAGCATTTGAAAAATCTTGGCTTCCCGAACTTATCCCGAGACTGTCGTTTTCGTAGTGGAAAGTAATAATTGCACTTATTTATTGCCATTTGGAGGTAAATTCAATGGGACCGGTAATGGCCTAAACAGCCACATACAAAAAATGTGCATCATTTGCATTTCAAAACACTTTGGAATTGATTATTACATACTTCCTCCTTGAAGAATATTGTATAACTTGGCCTCATAAAGAAGTTGTGGGTGCTTTGTTTTATTATTTTCCTGCAGAGAAAAAAACAAATACAAAGGATTGAGTTTATTATCAAAAAATAAAAACAGCAATTCATTGATATTAACTACTCTCTATGCCTGATAATTTAAACATGCAGCTTCAACAACAGACCCCATCTTTCACTTTGTACTTAAATGATGTCAAGAGAATTATATGCAGAAGCTTACAACATTAAAGCATTTACCTCAGCAGTTCCTATATAAGTTACAAGCATAGCACATACAACATAATATAGAACCACGTGCAGAAACCTATCTGATTCTAGATAAAGGAAAAGCATGGAAGAAATGGAAACCATGAATCGAAACTAAACGCAACAATTTTATAAAATAAAAACAGTCATTTTTTATTAAATTCAAAACTTACGATCTTCACCGCAACGATCTCAAAAGTATCAATATGTGTAGCTGCAAAATAAAAAATTCCCCAAAAAATCAGTAAAAAAAAAATCAGCTTAAGTTGAAAGTAAAACACAAACAACTTACCTATAAATATTTCGCCGAAGGATCCACTGCCGATCTTACGGCCTAGTTTAAATTTACCTCCGACTATCCTTTCCATCAACGATTTCAGATCCACTTCTTGGATCAAACCTCAATTATCATCTAACGAAACATATATAAATCTACAATTTTAGAAAAACAGAAGCCAGAAACAAAACACACAGAAATCGTGAAAATCGAGAAGACAATAAGGGTAGGGATTTGAACGCTTGTACACGCTGTATATACGTTATAATTCACGAGAGTGGACAAAAGAGGAAATGAGGATAGGATTCCCACGTGGAGAGGGTGAGAGAGTAGGGGTAGTTTTGTAATCTCAGCGCACAATATAAATGGTTCATACCTGGTAGAGGCATGTTTGTTGAGCTCCTAGCCGACAATCTTTAAATTAAATTATTTTATTTTATTTTTCATACTCATTTTCAATCATGTATTCATGCAATAAAATATTTTATACGTAAATTTAAATTTTTTTTTCTACTTTTTGATATTTTCACGAATGGCCATAATTAAGGATGTGAGTTGAAAAGTATCAAATTTTCAAATTTAATACTAAACTGTCTATTATGCCCTT
>CAIGRF010209152.1:18231-32660 GCA_903798235.1 Fraxinus ornus
AACCTGATTTTTAGAAAGTTCAAACTTAATGTCTGGTTTTATGTAATTACCACTAAATCCAAATGATTTGCGGTTTGAATGTGACCCAGATGACCGACCCTACCACACAATATGATCTAGCTACCATAGTTATAAAAATCAGCTCGGCCCGACTGGTCAGGCAGGAAAATTGGTTGCCTGGATCTTTGACTAGGCCGGGCCGGACATATTAAATTGATAGAAATGCACTTGACTCGGTAAAAATTGGGCTTTGACCGAGTTAACTGGTGATTTACTTAGCCCGGACCCGGCCCGATTGACTGGTTTGATTGTGTTTTAAAATTTTTTTACAAAATCTTAGGGTCAAAGGGAATTGTACCTTGAACCTCTAAGAAAAATATAGGATTCATTACCACTTGAACACAAAGTACTTTAGTATTACTTGTGTGCAATAAGTTATATCTAACTAATAAATAATTTATAACTTTTATAAAAATATTCTTTTAAAAAACTTTGATACAACATTTTACTTTATTTTATAGATTTAAATAATTAGTGAAAAATAAATTAGAAATTTTATTTTTGTCCCTAAAAAAAAAATTATACTTTATATTTTTTTAAAAAAAATTTATGCAATGACCGGTCAGTTGAACCATCGAATCACCGATTGAACCACTGACCCATTAACCCGTTGTATTATCCCGATCAAATCCTACAACTATGCTATGCTGGCTACATTTCAGTAACCAACCCCGTGTAGCATTGTTTACAGCATTTAATCCCTACGTCGCATCCCTCGCCCAACTCTCCTTTCTCGCTTCCCAGTTCTTGCAGAGAGGGAGAAGGGAAAAAATAAACAGAGAAGAAAATATGTACTTTGCCAAAGATGCATGAACTGATAAGGATTAACAGAGGGTTTATTAGTACCTTCTTCTCAGAAGAGCAAGATGAATTCCTATTCTCAAGAACAAGAATCATTTCTCCATAATCCAGCTATTGATGCTCTTTACTGTGAGGAAAAATGTTTTAATGAAGACTTGAGAGGTGGGTTTGGGTTCCCGGAGTCGGGAATTGGAGATTCCAATGAAATTTGTAAAAAACCCTTAGCTTTCTTATTTGAGCATGACCTTTTCTGGGAGGATGACGAGTTTATGAGTCTCTTGTCTAAGGAAAAAACACAGGCCCATTTGAGTTATGATGAAATAAAACCTGATAGGTCGCTGAAAATATTGAGAAAAGAAGCTATTATGTGGATGTTGAAGGTGATTGCCCACTATGGATTCACGGTGAATACTGCTGTTTTAGCTGTGAATTATTATGATAGGTTTGTTACAAGTTCTTGTTTTCAGAAAGATAAGCCATGGATGAGTCAATTGGCTGCTGTAGCTTGTCTTTCTATAGCTGCAAAGGTGGAGGAAACTCAAGTGCCTCTTCTAATAGACCTTCAAGTATGTTGCTTTATTGATGTTCTTTATTTTCAATACGTTTGCATTATAAGTGTTTGTGATAATGCATTATATGGTTCTTTTTGTGTTGGAAACTTCATGTTGTAGATTATTGTTATATACACGTTGGGTAGTACTCACTCTTAGAACTGTAAGCAGGGAGTGCCTAATGTCCTTATAAACCCACAACAGGGGCCTTCCACTAGCAACGTGGGACTCGAAAGTTGTAGTTATACCGTGATAGAATTTTGGGCATTGATTAGTAGATGATTTAGGTTATGCTTTGGTGTTTTCTAGGTGGAAGAATCGAAATATGTGTTTGAGTCGAATACTATTCAGAGAATGGAGCTTCTGGTGTTGTCTACTCTCCAGTGGAATATGAATCCTGTAACCCCAATCTCATTCTGTGATCACATTGCAAGGAGATTTGAATTGATAACTAACCTACACTGGGGGTTTTTGATGAGATGCGAGAGCCTGATTCTCTCTAACATAACGGGTATGTAGATCAGTTATTTTGATGCAACTGTTATGAATCAGAGGAATGAATTCTATATCATTTGAGCTGCCTTGATTTATATATTTTTCTATTTTGTATGCCGATCACAGATCATAGGCTTGTTCATTATCTTCCATTTGTTATATCTGGTGTAACAATGATGTACGTTATTCGTGAAATAGAACCTTGTAATGCAATGGAATACCAAAATCAGCTTATGGGTGTGCTAAGAATCAGCAAGGTTAGCTTTTTATTTTTTGAGTTCATATCTTATTTTCATAAATCGAAGTCTAAACATTTCCAGTTTATGTGTAAATTTGTCTTAAATTCTTGGTGTGTAACAGGAAAGAATTGATGATCGCAATAAACTAATCCTGGGGGTAATGGATGATCATTGCCACAGACCTTGCCAAAAATGCAAACATGAGCCTATACTAAGCAGTCCAAAAGGTGTCGTTGATGCATATTTCTATTCTGATAGCTCTAATGATTCATGGGCAGTCGGATCATCTATTTCGTCGTCACCAAAATCTTTGTTCAAGAGAAGCAGAGTGTGTCTTTAGGTGTGGGTAGCAGCCTCCATGAATTCCCATTCTCTTAATTATCTCATGTCGGCAGTCACCTTTCATAATCTTTCTTTGCTATTTATTTTTCTATCACAATTCAATTATTCCCTGATATATATATCTCATCATTTCTGGCCTAACCCATGTGATGGTCATAGATTTTTTAACCAATTGATTTTATTAACTTCATGATTCATGAGGGAGAGCAAGAATGGAAAGAGGAATTTTTGGATTTTTTTTCTGTTAGTTACATTCACTACAATTATTATCAATGAGATATTCTTTTTTTTTTTTCCTGTAGAATATAATACTTCCTGCCAACATTATAACTTAAATAATACCTATACCTATGGCTTGATCACAGGCGATTAGAGCTTTCTATTTCTTGAGCTTGTACATAAGCTAAACCTCGTAATATTTTCTGATTTGCTTGGCATTGGGCTTCGATATAGGTTGCTTTCCTGGTCTTGGATTAAACCCCTGCTCTCCTAATTCAGTCTATACATAGTGTAGGCTTTGGTTTAGGTTCAATCTTATAAGTTTAGCTTGGTTCCATCACAACGGTTCCATTTACTAAATACCCGAAAATTCGGGTTCGGTTCGGTTCGGTTCGGTTATATCCATTTACTAAGAGAATAAGCTACGTTGCATTTGTTAAATCGAGAAATTTATTTTGAGTAGTTTACAAAATGTTCATTTCAAGAGTTTTAGAGCGCCCTACCAAGTAAAATATCAATGTGACTTGTGGATTCCTTCAGTGCCAACTTTATACCTCCTTTAAGCTTTGGTGTATGTTTGATGAGAATGCGAGGTAGATGAATTTTTTTCCTGTGTCATTTCAGCGATAAGGTTTTCTGTACAGTACTCCTTGGGTCTTTTGCATGCTATTATTATATGTGACAGAAAAGCTAGAGTCTCGTAGGAAAATTGAGGCACTTTGGCTGCAGAAAAATTTTCTGGCCATCGTCTGATTTAACGGTTGTTTTATTGCTAAAAACAGAAGCAGAAATAGCGAAGTTGCTTGGATACTAATACTCAAATACACTGTTGTAATGTTTAGTCTTCATATGTCTGAATAGACTTGATTTTGGTTCCGAATTATTTCTTAAGTTGAGAAAAATGAGAGGGTAAGATTGATAGAGAATCGTTGTTGATGCCTTTGAAGAAATTTGTTTTTGAGGTATTTTAGAAGAAGGTTTTATCTCCGTCGAGTCCATATTCTGTGTTAATTTTCATTATCCAAAATACAGGAAAAGATTTATAGATTATAGAGAGACAAGACGTTCTTTAGTAAAATTCATGGAACAGGTACATAAAATGGTTGGACTACTCTTTGATGGTTTGAACTTGGTATATGATGGCCATAAAGGTCATGGTTCCAAACTTCAAAAGGTTTGTGGACTAATTAAAGAATTCTGCCCTCTTATGTATTTGAAATGAGTACGAGTTTCGAGTTTGCACCAGATAATTGAATGGATGCCTTGTGTACTTACTGCTAAGACGTAAATATTCGGTTTTTGCCCGAAATGGGTTCAAATAGTGGCAAACATTTTGGGCAGTTTTTGGTACATAGTATTGGATTTGACGCTGCAGTAGACACGAGTTAGGCTTCTTTCTCGTATTTAATATTTATATGGCCCAGTTTGCTGATGAGATTGTTGCACAACTGGTTTGAACTTGATGAAAGAGCGAAGCTTAATATTGGATTGATGAAAGTTGAGATAGAAGATGCCAACTCTTACCATCAAGTGTTGTAAGAGTTCGGAGTTAAAGAGCCTAGTGCTATTGGCAAGCCACTCATTGAGGCACTCGAGGTTGGACTTGTGAGTTCAGCCCCACCGCAAGCAGAAGTTAGTGAGTTAAGCTATGGTGCAAAGAAAATTTTAACTCGATCTTGATTATCAACGATCAACGGAGTCTAATTTGGACAATTAACTTCACTTGTCCAAACAGAAACAGACTTCTGAGTAACACTTGAGGCGAAGCCCCTTGCTCTTGTGATTTAGTGTAAAATCAACTTGTGCATCGAAGAGAGCAGGGATCAAGTACAGAACAGTGAAGCTTTTGATTCTGCATATGATGTCTGCATACATACTATTTTGTTGTGATTAGAGCAACAATAATATTGATGAAGAATATGAAATCGACGAAGAAATAAGAACACATATTTAAGTGGTTCGGCAATGTGCCTACGTCTACGGGGAGCAAAGCAGCTATGATCTTTATTATGTATGAATAATAGAATTATATCATCTATATCTACTATCCTTAGCCCTAATCCATACAAGACTCTAGGGTCCATACAAGATTAAAGGAAAAATTCAAAAATATCCATGTGCAACACCCCAACTTATTAAGCGTTCCTGGCAAACATACAGTAAATTAAAGTCCGAGAGACCGATGTTATTGCTCTGCTCAGCATTGCTCCTACACCGGCGTATTTATTCCAGTAAATATATGTTCCACTCTATATGAGCCACATATTACAACACTATTAACACCTGCATGTAGGACATGAAGGTACATTGCACATTCTAGAATGCTTTGTTAAAAAATACAAACAAACATACTGTAAAGTGAATTTAACACCCCGTTGTGATGTTTGATTGGAAGCCTAACGTAGCATAATGTACTCAACCTATCAGTTAATTCTATTGCCGGAGAGTTTTTTAGTACAATCACTATTCATCAAGATAGCAAGCCACAGTAATTAATCTTAATTCAAATTGAAAAAACGTAGTTCGACCTAAACTACACCTAGAAGGGGGTGAATAGGTGTAAATGTTGAATTTATTAATTTTAATTAATTAGCAAAAAGTCACCAATTAATTATCTTTAAATGGTTAAGCAAACAATTCAATGTCTTATGTTTGAATACCGAAAAATGTTAAACAGTAAAGAAAGCTGTAAACAACGCACGACATGATTACGGAGAAACTCCAATCTGTTAAAAACTTCGGGCACTTTGCAGTTAACAATCCACTGCAAACGATATTAAACTTACAGTTTACCAGACTAGACGACGACGCGTACTATCAGATCTCTTGACTGCAATTCCAACAGCTCTCCTGGATTCTGTGTTCTTGCACCAACTCCCAGATGTGATTTCCAAAGCTCTCCTGGATTGCGCTCTCCTGTAGCAACTCCTCACTTTATGGAATCGTCTATCTCTTGTGGATTCACGAAGAACACCGCGTTCTTCAACGACTAGAACTCCAGTCACATTCTTTTGATCTTCAGAAGCTCTGACAAATACGAAGGAAGCAACAGTTTGGTATTTGAATTTAAGATATGATATTTTTCTCACTACCAAGAACAATGTACTTTGAAGTATAAAGATTGAATGCTTCAGAGGATGAAAAGAATATGAAAGCAATGCGTTTTCTCAATAATCAACCTTCGAAATTACGTTCTGTGACGTTTGGTTATAGGTAAGTTAGAAAATGAATAGGCCGGGCAAAAAGCCTTTAAAAAAAGAATTAAAAAATTTTCGGATAACAATGTCGCTCGAGCGAGAGGCTAGCTATGGTCGAGCAACAGGTTAACGTTTGAGCGAAGGTGGGGCGACAGTCTAGCGATGAAGGTTCTGTTTCTGACACTCGAGCCAAGCCTTGGCGACAGTCTAGCGAAAATTCACGTCGTTTTTCCTTCTTTTATTCTTGAACCTTAGACCTAAAATACAACTTTCACTAATTGCACACTGCTTCTTGACTTTTTACAACATATCAATTCTAATCCTTTTTGTTCACAGAATAACCAATTACATAAAATACCTAACAGACTCTTCATTGACATCCTGTGACAAAACTACAATCTAAATCAAGACTATATCAAAATAAGATTATAGACTCAAAACAACTGACACAACTAATAACTATCTTGAACGAATTCTGCATTTCATTTTTCAGTACCCGTTTCCTGAAATAGGCAACTCAAATACCTAGTGTAAAATGTATGTGAAACAGGATGAAGAATAAACACAGTTCAAGCAGTTCAAGTGTAAAAGTGATTTAAGCAGTTTGTAATTCATATTGCATGTTTTCCAATTTCATATCATAAGCAAACTTAAGACATAATATCAATGCAACCCAATATACAAAAAAGAAATATTGACACTACTAAAACATCAAAAACTTAGTCTAGCAAAACTGAATCAAATAAATATGCATGTGCTCCCCCTAACTGCAAACTCTCAATGTGTTTAAACAGTAGGAAAATATATCTATGTCTCTCCCCAAAAAAGTTTTAGATACATCAAGTAGTTGAAAGCATATACATTATGTTAAAGTAAAAATATCTACTCCATCAAAAACTAGATCTATATCATCCACTCCATATATCTACTCCCCTTTTTGTCACAAAATGACAAGGGAAAAGCCAAAATCTATGCAGCATAGTCAGCATCATCAGAATCAGTCATCTTCTCGAAAGTCGAGCCATCATCCCAGTGGCAACGAATCCAACAAAGCCCACGCTGAATATATCCAACGGTACCCCGAAGTGTAGTAAACTCGGTAGTGTGTTGATCAACAGTAGCTCGCAGTTGTGTAAGCTCTGCCATCATCCGAGCATGTTGCTCGATCAGCACAGTCATCTGTCCTCATAAGTGCAACAGAAGGATCAATGGGAACAGACCCAAAAGGTGGAAAAGACTCGGCAGGAGAAGAAACTGACTCAGTGGGAGGTGGAACAGAAGTAGAAGACGATGGAATATCATAGTATGGAGGAGCAGAGGAAAATGTAGGAAAATCCGATGGATCAAAAGATATAAGGTCATCAATAGGATTAGCCGGGGACAGTCGGGTCAACAGGCTGTGCTAGCTCAGAAGAAGCATGTGACATACTCTGAGCAATGGTAGTATGACCAATCGACCTAGAAATTTACCTCAGAACCCCCTCTAGGAACTTACTCTTAGGGCTGTCACTAACCTATATATTAAACAAGCATAAGGCAGCTCTACCTACGTATCTGTAACCCGAAAAGCCCGTAAAATCTACTGGCAAATGAATGAGGGAAAATCAATAGAATCGCATGTAGTAAGGCGTACAAAAACCGAGCATTCTCCATGGGTAATGAAGAAGTATGAGACACAGGGCAAAAATTCGTGCACACAATGTGCAACCGAATCTGGCGATCAGTAGGAAGAGAACCACTGCGAATCACATCGGGACCTCCCTCTAGCGGTGTGTTAAACACCGTTGAATGGACTAAAGAGTCCGCTGGAAAAGTATCAGGGGTCAAGTAAGGAAATAAGGGATGGACGACTCTGGGAATGTTAGCTATGCTAGACATAACATCAGGAGTAATCTTAAGCGTCTTACCCCTAAGAAAGACTCAAAAAGACGAACCGCTAACGTCGTGGATGTTAGCATGAATAAGTAGACTAGGTGGAGGAATTAACTCGACCAACAACGACTCCCAACCCTGGGTAGTGAAGATAGCAGTGAGGTCGGGTGACAGTCAGACATAATGACCTCGCGCTCAAACAAGACAGGTCTCAATGAAAACCGTGACCCAAAAGTGTCTTGGGCAACATAAAAAATGAACCTAGACCTACTTTAAGAAGAAAAGGTACCAGGGGACGAAGCGACAGTACGTGCTCTCTTAGGTGGCATCTGAAACAAGTAAGACCAATATACGTCAAAACCTCGATATGATATGCAAGATATACATGAGATGCATGAATGCACACAACGAGGCAAATAGGGTAAATATAACATGCCCAATGAATGCACAACTACATACCGTGATGCCTAGACGTAGGTGACGTGACGTCACCTCGCGGTGCCCACACCAAACACACCCAAGCCAATACATAAGCGACCATGTGTGTCCCCCGTGTGCAAAATGGAGAACAAACGTCACACTACCAATCTATAACTCGATAATTCAACACAACCATCCTCAAACCAACCTCAAGAACAAAACAAATTCACGCCAAAATTACCCACAACATCAACCACATTCACAACTATCCATCAACTAACAATGCAAAATCGAAAACTAGATTGAAGAACAACCATTAAACCACCAAAAAGCGAAAAAAAAAAATCCAATGTTCGGTGCAAAATTGTGAAATAATAGATGACACTTTATGAGAATGCCAAAACCATGCATTGTAAATCCAAAAATCGAAAGAAGAATGGCTACAAGACGAAAAAACCCAAAACAAATTGCAAAAATGAGAGAAAATGAAGAGTTGATGATTTTACCTTGTAAATGTGTGGAAATGACGAAATGATGCAACTAATGAGAGAAATTGGATGTTTATAGCGTGGGAAACACGAGAAATTGACGTGTGTGCGCAAAATTTGAAAGAAATGGAAAGAAAATTTTAAATTTTTGCATAAAACCCTTGGAAAATAGCGTTAAAATTCAAAATTACGGTCTGCCACTCGAGCAATAAGCGAACGAGCCAGCTTCTACTTTTGTCGCTCGAGCGTAGATCGACGATGAGTAGGCAAAAAACTTTTGACAAAAATAGCATTGAATTTTTGAAAATTAAAAAGATAGCACCTTTTTATTTTTATTTTTTAATTATAAAAAAATTAAGCACTTGAAAACTAGATGAATTCAATCATGCATGTATTCACAAGTAGAGTATTATCAATACAAACTTTCCCACGAACTTAATCAAGTTCAAAATGAAGTGAAGTGTATAAGAGACTCACATGTGTAAAGCGCCATTATTTTCTTATGAATATCAATCCAAACCCTAAATTTGTGAGAAATGACATGGGAATTCACTGTTAAGTCCATGTTTTGTACACATTAAAATTTTCATTTTCATTCTTCTACTCATTTTCAACTACACATTCTTCGATAAAATAATATTTTCCATCACATCAATAACTTTTCCTTTTTTTTTCAACCAAACATTCTCCATCAATCTACTATTCGAGAATACATTCTTCCAAAATAATGTGGCTCAAACACATCCTAAGTAAGTATTTTTTTTATTAATGAAAGTCAAATCCAAAATAATTTTAGGACCTGAAAACGAGCTTAATTACATAAATATTTTTCTTTTCTCCCCGTGGATTTGAGCATATAATTCTTATGTCGCTTTTCTAAAAAATTACATCTTATGTGCAGACTCTTGTCCATTAAGTGACTAAATTGTCCCCTGTAACGAATTTTAGGCCGGTTAACCCAAGTTAGTTGACCATAGGCACCAGGTTATGAAAACCCATCGGGCTTAATTACTTGAGTCAAATAGGTTTCGAACAAAAGTATAAGATGAACCAAACTATAATATACTATAATTTTTTTATTTTTAAATAACATATGGAGATTTATCATGAGCTAATGTCATCTAAATGTAAGTCAATTCACGTTCAAGGTCACCTTACCAACAGATGACAGCCATCTCAAATCTCACACATACGATCCAAATTCACTTACAAGATCACAGTGTGTGCTGTGCAGATTGTGCATGTAGAAAATTACACTCAATACTCTACATTGAATCGAACAAAGTAATGAAAATAACAATATAGAATAGATAAATGCATACTTGGTCACAAATGCTATGTTCCAGCACACCAGGAAGTGTCTAGAGCCCAAGAACACAATTTCTTTTTTAAAAAAACCAATACCACAACAAACAAAATCACAAAACAAAATACAAACAAAACATAAATAAGTGAGATGCATGCATGAATGAATGAACTCAATGAACTACGCATGCATGTACCTAAGAATCGAATTACAGTGAAATATTGATGCTCTTACCTTTAAGAGCATGATCACTCTCAAGACCTTCCAGGTTTCTCTTTTCAACCCAAACTTTCTTAGAAGAAGAAGTCATTTTAGTTAACCGAGTCATCATCTCAGTTAAGTGGCTAACTTGATTGGCGAGAAAGTTAACATTGCTAGAGAAATCCTGACTTTTACTTCTAGTCACAAGTTTACACACCTAATCTTATGTGTCCCAGTGTGCCACAATGGTGACAAGTGGGAATAAACCTAGGTTCAAACCTGCTCGGAGGTTGTTGCCCATATGTAGGACGATGGACCCTATGTTATTTAGTAGGTCTCGATCCTAAGGCATACTTGACCTTTGGTTCATGATAATCAGTATTCCGACCTTTGTTAGTGGCCGAGACGAACGTGGTCTTGGATGTACTAGCAGTAGTATTGCCATTATGAACATAATCCATTCCATGCCTATTTCCAGCAGATTTGTTCATCCCCAACAGATTATCAAGTTTCTATGAACCACTCATGAATGATTGAAGTTGAGTGTTAGGTTTTTAAGATCACTTGTTAAAGATTTAACTTTTACTTCCAAGTTCTCGTTAACAAGCTTGAACTCATTCAGGTTTTTGGTAGAGTCCTGAATGTCACTTATGAGTTTTTATTCCTCTCTTTCAAGATCATTAACCTTTTTCAACACAGCTTTATTGACCTTTTTTTTTATTTTAAGACTCTCCTCAAATAATTCATGATAAGATTCGTGAATATCAGGTTCATCCTCTGACTCTTCCTCGAATTTTTCACTCAATTCATCACTTTCAACCTTATCAATCTCCTTATTAGACTCTATCGTAGCAATAGAAGTGATGGACATGAAATTTGGTTCATCCTCACCACCAGATGTATCGCTATGAGTACTTGAATCTGATTCATCATCACTCAAGGTCACTGATAATGCTTTACATCTTTTTTGGTTGAGCTCTTTTTCAGATTAGGACATTCATTCCTATTGTGACCGTAACCCTGACACTCATGACATCGTACATATTGATTTTTCTTAATGGGGGTCCTAGTGTTATTTTTCTCTCGTCTATCTTTCGAGACTTTATTAGGGACTTCATTTTATCATTTTTGAAGCTTTCTCCTATTCCTCATCACCTTTTGAAACTTTTTAACGAAATAAGCCATTTCATCGTCCTTAAGCATCTTAGCATCGGTAGACTCACTCTATTCTTCTCTAACAGTATTCATATCAATGAATTTAACCTTTTTAGGTTGAGAAACGGTGAGTTCATAGGTTTAGAGAGATCCTACGAGTTCTTCAATTTTTACTGCATCTAAGTCCTTACTTTCTTCAATCGCGGTGACTTTAGGCCTAAACCTTTCAAGTAGGGATTTAAGGACTTTTCTAACGATCTTGGACTCAGGGATCTTTTCTCCTAGGTTGAAACCTGAATTGACTATATCATTAAGCTTAGCATAAAAATCATCAAACGATTCATCTCCTTCATTCTAATTTCTTCAAACATAGGGATTAACATCTGTAGTTTAGAATTTTAAGTTCTTCAATTTTTACTGCATCTAAGTCCTTACTTTCTTCAATCGCGATGACTTTAGGTTTAAACCTTTCAAGTAGGGATCTAAGAACTTTTCTAACGATCTTGGTCTTGGGGATCATTCACTGAGGTTGAAACTCGAATTGACTACATCATTAAGCTTAGCATAGAAATCGTCAAAAGATTCATCATTTGTCATCCTAATTTCTTTAAACCTAGAGGTTAACATTTGCAGTTAAGAATTTTTCACAATTTTAGTTCTCACGTGTGTGGTTTTTAAAATGTCCTGAACCTCTTTAGCAGTTTCACACATCGAAACTCTCATAAAATCTTCTGCAGACAGCCATGAACATGTCTTGTAAGGCTTTGTTATTCCAGTTGCACTCATCTAAGTTCGTTTTAGTCCAAAGAGAAATATCAGTAGGTGTGACTACACCAGCAACAGTAGTTGAAGGTGGAGTCCACCCAATTTGAACGCTAATCCAAATATGTTTATCCAAAATTTTAAGAAAAGCTCTCATTTGAACTTTCCAATAAGCATAGTTGCTTCCATAAAAAAAAAAGACGGAGGCACAGACAATGACTGACTCATCTAGAATTAAAAACGGGTCAGGAATCGAACTAAGGCTCTGATACCAATTGAAAATAACGTAGTTCGACCCAAACTACACCTAAAAGGGGGTGAATAGATGTAAATATAGAATTTATTAGTTTTAATTAAGTAACAACAAGTCACCAATTAATTATCTCTAGATGGTTAAACAAACAGTTCAATTGTCATATGTTTGAATACTGTAAAATGTTAAAATAGTAAAGAAAGCTGTAAACAACGCACGGTATTATCACGGAGAAACCCCAACTGGGTAAAAACTCCAGGCACTTTACAAGTTAACAATCCACTATAAACGATATTAAACTTATAGTCTACTAGACTAGACAACGACACGTATTATCTGATCTCCTGATTGCAATTCCAATAGCTCTCCTGGATTCTGTACTCCTGCACCACCTCCCAGCTCTAATTGCTAAAGCTCTCATGGATTACGCTCTCCTATAGCAACCCCTGGTTTTGTGGAATCGTCTATCTCTTGTGGATTCACGAAGAACACTGCATTCAACGACTAGAACTCCGTCACCTTTCCTTGATCTTCAGAAGCTCGACGATATGGAGGAAGCAGCGGTTTGGTATTTGAATTTAAGATCTGATGTTTCTTTCACTGTCAAGAACAATATACTTTGAAGTATGAAGGTTGAATGCTTCAAAGGATGAAAAGAATATGAAAGCAATGTGTTTTCTCAATAATCAACCTTCAAAATTACGTTTTGTGACGTTTGGATATTTATAGGTAGGTTAGGGAATGAATGTGCCGGGAAAAAAGCCTTTAAAAAATGAATTAAAAAATTTTCGGATAACACTGTCGCTCGAGCGAGAGGCTAGCAACGATTGTCGCTTGAACGAAGGTGATGCGACAGTCTAGCGATGAAGGTTCTATTTCTGATGTTCGAGCCAAACCTTGACGACAGTTTAGCGAAAATTCAGGCCCTTTTTTCCTTTTCCATTCTTGAACCCTAGACCTAAAATACAACTTTCACTAATTGCACACTGCTCCTTGACTTTTTACAACATATCAATTCTAGTCCTTTTTTTTTTCACAGAATAGCCATTTACATAAAATACCTAACACAAACAACTACCAGGTTCTATCCAACAGAAGTCGAACTTTGATGACTACTGAAAGTTACGAATTCAACCCTAAAAACACTTAGAGGGGATGAATATGTGTAAATGCGGAATTAGAATTACCAATTAAAAGTAACAAGTCACATTTTAATTGTTCTAAATGTTGAGTCAATCAAGTCAATTTTATTGTACATTGAATTGCTACAATAGTAAATAAAACAGTAAATAACACAAGATTTGTTGATGGAGAAAATCCTTCATAGGATTAAAAACTCCGGGACCAAGCTGTGACTTCCACTATAGACAATAAGAATTTACAGTATGATCCAACATAGAAAACGTACAAGACTTGTTGATCTAATTCTTGCAATCTCCTAGACCTGCTGGAAACACCTGGTACCGATCTTCTAGAATTTTCTACCTCCCTTAGATCAACAAGAACATCTTGTTCTTGTACTCTTCATGTACTTTTGGTCCAACTTTCCTCAATCTTCGGAAACCTTTGAAAGCTATTAAGAAAGTATCCCTGATTATATTCGGAAGTGGGTGTTTTTGATTATTTGATTTTGATATTTTTTTCTCAACTTGTGGTTGATTGATTTCAAGATGTAAAATTGTTAGTTGATCTCTAAAGGATGTTTATGAAGGTAGAAAATAATTATCAACCCCTTCTTTCAAAAAAGTGGGGCTTGGGTATTTATACTATATAGGTATTGACGATATTATACGATATATAGAACTCTTAAAAATTTCGAACTAGAGTTTCTTGAAAAACACCGTCGTCTGAGCGTCGGCGAGCATTAAACGAGCGACAATGATTCTGTTTTGGACGCTCGAGCATCAGCTTGGCAACATACCAGTATAATTCTGCAATTCTTTCTCTATGTTTCATACTCGAACCTAGAGATTTCTAGTTCATCTATAAAACATCCCAAAAAACTCCTTAACTTTTAGAATTCTTTTATAATAATTATTTTGTCTAAAAAATAGCAAATACAACTTAA
>CAIGRF010209182.1:0-20194 GCA_903798235.1 Fraxinus ornus
TGGTACACCAGTACCAACAGTGTTGTTTCCGTTGTTTACATCGTCATTACCATGTGACGTCATTTAACTAGAGAACAAGTAACAAATAATTTAGAATAAGTTGTATATAAAATTCAAGATCTAAATTATCTGTTCGAAAAAAAAATTCGGCATTTAAGAACAGATAATTTATGTCAAATTATTAGCAACTTGTCAACAATTCAAAATTGAATTAGAAATCATCAACAATAATTGGAAATAATATTAAAAGGCAATTATTGGAAATAATGAGGCAATCATCATTAATTACTGTCAAAAATCAAATAATCACGCAATCATCACTAATAATTGTAAAATAATTAAATAATCATTATAAAATAATTGAACAATCATTACCAAATGATTTCAAAGAAAGTTGTAATAGCATGCAAACCACCTTTTACCATGCAAAAACCACCTATTTAAAACATGCAGAGACCGATTTTTTCCTTTCTTTTTCTTTCTTTCAATCTTGATCTACTTGAAAATCTACATTAATGCACTTAATATAATTGGTAAACAGAACTTAGAAAATATATGAACTGGAAAGAAAAAAAAATTAAAACGAACTCAGAGAAAAAAACAGAAACTGAGTTTCCTTTTTTTTTTTTCCAGAAACGATGAATAACAGAAAGAATTTGATCTACCAAAAGAATTCGATTTAAGCTTGTTGGGGAAAAAATTGGAGAAACAATGTAGATCAAATCAAAATCGAAGGCCCGTGTTTATACGATTTTCTTAAATCGAATTCGCCGCCTCACCGGAGTGCAAGAGGTTTTGATCGGTGNGATTTAAGCTTGTTGGGGAAAAAATTGGAGAAACAATGTAGATCAAATCAAAATCGAAGGCCCGTGTTTATACGATTTTCTTAAATCGAATTCGCCGCCTCACCGGAGTGCAAGAGGTTTTGATCGGTGTTCGATTCTCAGGATACAATTGGTTGTCGGTTCACGCTGCACTACGTTAACTGCCTACGAACTAGCTGTGTCTATCTCTCAAAGAATTTAAGCAAAGGAAGAAAAGGAACGAAATTACAGGCTGCTAGAAATGAGAAAAGAGGAAACTGATTTCTTTTTCTTTTGTTGTGTTTGTTATGTTTTATTTCAACCAAGAGCTCTTCTATTTATACCCATATAAGAGGACCTAGCTCTTTAATGCATTGAATGAGGAGTTATGAAATTAAAGAGGTGAAACTGATGAAATTGATTTTTCATCAACCGACTGAATGCTATGGAAATGAAACTGTTTTTCATTCAACATTTTTCATAAAGATTTTCATTCAATATGAAATTTTCTAACATTTGATTTCTGAGTTCATACGCAGATCAATTCACAAGCAACCAACAAGATGATGTGGGGTTTGATTTTTGGGATTTGTTTTCTACGAAGCATGCGAAGCACAAAGTATCGAGGTTTATGGGGGTTGAATTCTGGGTTCCGCAAAGTGATGGATTTGATTGGCGTTTTGATTTTTGTAATTGTGCTTGTGCTTGTGATTCTGCGTAGTCTGGGCCGACGACGACGATGGTGGCGGGCTGGTGACGAGTCTGATGGCTTTCCTGGTTTGGATTGGTTGACATGGGTGATGGGGTGGGATTAGGGACAGTTGCTGCAATTCTTCCTATAAAAAATCTTGAATTTAATTTGTAAAAAAAATAAAAGTTTGGATATTGAAATTGCAATTATTTATTTTTAATTTTAACATTTTTTATTTTTTTTAACTGAAAATTTGACGGATCTTGATGGCAGGAGGGTTTTTCGCACAAATGGTTTCAAACATGGAGGTTTTCCACAATTTTTAATAGATAAATATATTGCAAATGGAAACATTTTTGGAGGATTTTTTTTAGCTATTAATCCAAATTAACTCTGTTGTGTATAATTCCAACTTGAATACAATTTTGCAAACATACCCTATTCTTGCAGGCTGCAAGTTACGAAGAACTCAATATATCTTAAGCATAGATAAGAGCTTTTTATTTATTTTTATTTTTTTTAAATATTCGAGCTTCAATTCCGAAGAAAAATAAATAGACAAATTCCGAGTACTCTTCAATAAACAAAACATACATCCATTATAATTTTAAGATTCCATTACAGCAGCTTTTTTATAATCCGAGTGTATGAACTACATGCGAGTTACACGCTTCTGATTCATTACACGGCGCACATAAAATGCAGCATCAAGATTTAAGCAGGAAATCTGATGCTCTCGACATAATGTAAACTACAAAGTTAGCTCTAGCACCTGATAGTAAGCTCGGCCCTGAGATGGAGTATGCCATTGATAAAGTAGAGACTGTCGTCAGCCATGAAAGACGTCCATGGAATGCTAAATAAATTGCGATATCCAACTGCCTTTCCCCCTGTGAAAGTGTAATTGCCCTTGTATTTGCTAATGAACTCCTCTGTGGGTTTTGATCTGGCAGCAAATTCATAGTCAACGGCAAATGTCACGGAACCCTTTTCTTGCATCCCAAGGAAAAGACCAAAACAATGGAAAGAGCTTTGTTGATCCATATTGCAATGTGCGGAGAGGAAAAACCCTTGTCCACCTAAGTGGAAAGCCTGAGAATACACCCGTCCAGATGGGAACAAATTTGCACATTCCTCCCGCTTGAGATCCAAGTAGACCACACACTGTTGGTATGGAAGTTCGAACTCAACCACCTTAATGGGCCGATACTTGTAGGCCCGTTCCACATACCGATGGTTTGTAGAGGTCAAATCCTCCAAGGAATGAAGTCGTTGGCGATGTGGGGGCTCAGTCTTGAAAAATAGGGCTTCAAGGACAGCTTTGGTTGCAAATTCATGATCAAAGTCATTGCACGTAAGAAGCTTCTTCAATTTCCGAGGAGTCATGTAAGGAAAACGTATGTATTGACCTAAACGAGTACCAAGGATCTCCCGCCTCTCCTCCAGCTTTTGATAATGCAACCTAGTCCACTTCAATGCAAAATCATACACTGCATCTTCTGATGCCACCTGGAGGTCATCACTAGACAAAATTGCCTCAATTCCAGCAAGAGGCAGATTCATAATCTCCTCTTGATACCTGCCCAACAGAAGTATATACTGATAAATAAGCATCAAATGCTATTGAAGAATTGAAATACTGCTTCTAATAAACTAAGATGATGATTAAGTTAGTAATTTTTCTCAAGAGATATAAGAGCAAAATTGTTTTTCACGTGTGTAAGAGAACAGAGAGACGAGCAAAAGGGCGCAAATTTCCTAAAAGTTTTCACATCCAATACAATGATTTTTCACAAGAAGATGAGATGTCAAAACTCAAGCTAAACTTTTCGCGTCAAAAAATAAAAAGGAATACACCTGTCCACTGCTGAAGAGATGATTAATATATATATTGATATTGTGCATCAAGCACGAGAAGAAAAGGATAAGATGAGTGATAAATCAAGCCAAACAATTAGGAGAAAAAAGAATGTAATTCAGAACCAGACTGGTTACTTTATTTAGATATTTTTGCAGTTGAACGACTCAAAGCAGTCAAAACTGCCATTTTTAAGGATTCTGGAGACACAGTTCGATTAAACCAGCTCAGGAAGTTTTGATCCAAAACAAGCTCAGGAAGTTTTGATCCAAAACCTTGTGGGTTCAATGTCCAGCATTTTACCAGGCAAACCTTCTAATTGCTTATTATTCCAATTTAACACAACAATAAATAACTCTGACTCCTGGTGGAAAGTCATACCTTTTAGTCTTAACGTTGGAGGATACTATGTGAAATATTTCACTGATCAGCTACAAAGAGGAAATACTTCACTAGTTTTAAGTATTAGTTAACTATCATTCAGTTTCCATCACTTTCTACTCGAAGAACTTATCATAGTATTAAAATATGCTTGTAGTAAAAAAATTATCAATATTATGCCTCTACTACAAGGAAAAAAATTGATATGCAAAATAAAACAATAAATTCATTTAAAGACATGTACTATATGTATTTTCCTTCCATGACAATGTAATATATAGATCAACTTGAAGTTATTTTAATATAACAAAAAGGTATATATTCGATTTAAAAGATATCATATACAAAAATAAAAACTAAGTAAGAGTTGATTTTATTAAAAGATAAAAAATAATACCATAAAGATAGAATATATCTACAATTTTGAAGAATTTAAAGTAACATGTCTCTGATGTGTTCAAGTTCTAAGGTTTTTAAAAATCTCGTGTTGGCGTGTCCGTGTTGCGTGCCTGTCCATGTAACATAGCTGATAACTATGGGAAAAATGTCTTCCACATAATCAGTACACAAAATTTGGTAAATAAGTTCTACTTTCGTTGTAGACCAAGGAAGAACATGGGAACTTACTTTGATACATCTTTATAACGAGCAGCTAAGAACTGTGTTGCTGCATCAGTTAATGGTTGCACCGCATCAGCCATTAGGACACTAGAAGGAAGATCTAGATATAACAATGCGGATTCTGGGGTCATGGGCAAGTTTCGCAGTAAGCGGCTACAGTATCTCATGCACGAAGCAACTTGAAATTTGTCAGCAGCCATCAGCACATCCAGTAAAGCAGGAGCTGTAGTTGTAGTTAAAGTGTTACTATAAATAAAATTCAGAAGCTCCATGAGGGCAGTTTCCTCTGTTCCATTAAAAAAAGAGTAATATTAGTCGTAGTTTACATAGTACAATAATAAAATATTTGTCAAGTAGACGATACAACACTGAAGAGAAAAGTTGTGACGAAAGAAAAAAGGGAAATTGAAGAGGAAGGAATTGCAACCTATACACAAGCTATGTACGGATGGGAGCAATATGTACAGTTATACTATGCAAAATGCAATTAATAATGCATAAGTAACAATGTAACAGAAACAATGAACAATAAAAGAAAGAAGAGCTTAGGACTAAAAGAAAGTCCAAAGTATTTACTAGAAGAAACATTAAGAAATACTGAAGAGGACATGACCTAAACATACGTGATGACCATAAAATATATGAAAGAAATATTTGCTGGGTTTCTATCCACAATGCAACTGACTACAAACAATTAGCAAAATTTGGGAATTACAGATTACTAACAAATAAGATTAGCCACAGTTAATTCCTGAAAAAGAAGAGGATTAAGAGAAATAAAAAATGAAAAAAGGATTGAGAAGCAGAGCTGGAAAAACGCAAGTTGGTGCAATGTGCTATGTACCAGAGGCATTAATTCTTAGGGTTACATGTCTCTGCTCCGACTCCATCATCCCATTTGAGAATAGCTGCACAGAAAGGAACAAGAAATTCATACAAAATCTCCTGGAGAGAAAAAATACTAGAAATTCTCAAATTACCTTAAAGAAAAATGGACTCTTTGCTGCTAAAATTGGAGAGCTAATATGTAATGTTTTAACTCTTAGAACTCTTGAACTATCGTCAGACCAATTCGAATCATCACTACTTGCATATTCATCTCCTGCAGCAGCAATTTGCTAGCTTTTATTTAGAGGAGAACAGATTTTTGTAAAGAGAGATGCAAGGCAGTCCACGTGGATTACCAAATTGCGCATACCAAAATATGTTAAAGTATGTAACTATGAAGGAAATATGCAAATACAAAACTTTTGCCAGTTATTGGCATAAAGATTTACTTGATCCTTCATTTTCCAGCTATTTAGGTTACTATATATCACTGTGGAATATTACTTAATTTTTTTCTTAACTAGAGAACAATAAATTTTAACAAAGTAATCTCTGACCAGCTACTTGATCTTGTTTTATCAGCAGTCCCCAATTATAACATTCTCTATAGGTAATCTATTCAGCATATAATCAATACCAAGCGGACCCTTTGATCCCACGGCCCATTGGCAATAAATCTCCCATCCCCGAAAGCAAACCTCTTGTATCTAGTACACGAGTAAATCTTATCTCAGTCTTCCATCTTGATGTCTTCGAACATATAGGATGACGTTGAGAAACAGAACGTTGAAGGTTTTGATTTTCAATTCTCACAATTTTAATCTAGACTTGAAATGCCTAACAGAGTTTGTCAGTTTCCCCAGAACTAGTCAAAACACTGAGTGGATTCTTAGACCAGTTATAAAGAAATTGCCCTAAGATGATTAGGAAAGTGATGATGAATGTTTTTCTTTTAATACCTGGGGACAATTCTTCAATCATTGGAATTTCTTCTTCGTCGTGATTATCATCATCCATACAAACCTCAATATCAGGCTGCTGACAATCAAGTGTCTGCTCCTCCGGGCGAATGTTGATATCCAAAGCTGCAAACGAGTGGCACATGTCTGATTAACATCAGCACAACCCATACCAGCATAAGAATGAGAAGAGGTTTTAAAAACTAGCAAATTGCAGCAATAAAGCATTCATGCAACAGAATATCTGGACAAGATAGTTAAATTTCAATCCATAACTTCTACAGGAGCAACAAACTAGGGTTAGGTCCAAACCCAGAAAAGGATAGTTTGATGAGAAGCATAGCCTATTACAATATCTTAACAGAAAAACAAAAATCAGGTTCATGTTGTGATATGATCAACACTGAGAGGAAAAGTAAAGGAAACAAAGAACACAATAACAAACTTGGTGGCATGGAACAAGGTGAAATTGGAATTAGAAATGGGAAGTTCACTTTTTTTTTACAAAATCCAAACTGTCAATCAACTCAGCCTAACTACACTATTTTGATGCAACATTGAATTCAAAAAGTTCAAATATTGGAAAAACCATAGTCAAAAAGTTGAGAATTATATTTATTTAATGAAAATTTCCCAGTTATTTTCCCTAAATTGCAACTATGTGACTGGTATCTCCACACTGGCAACCCAGACTGGGCAAAGTCTAGAAATAGGTTTTCCAAGCAGGGTGTTGCTTTTTAGCTAACTTCGGAATCCAAGTCCAATGATCGACTCACTTCTTAATGAGTCAAGCTCAATTAACATCACTTCAATTTCATTTACTTATTTATTTTAGTTGATAATTCATCAAGCCAAGAACAAGTTAACAACTTCCTTAAGAGTGCTATAACTCGCATGATATAGACCACAAAAAATATGAAGGTGAATCACAATGAAAAACATAAAACCTTACATCCTCAGCAATATTCCTTTGAATTATGTTTTCTTTTTATCTAGCTCCACTTTCAAAATAAACGTAATTAACTAGATTTTATTCTTTCCAATCCAACACATAAACAGTAATAATTAATAAGAACCCGTACATCAAAAACTATCACAATAAGAAACAATTACCACATAACCCAAAATCGTCAATGGTCAAGCGTGTGTATCTATACATACTTGACTACTGCAAGGTGGACTTACCATTTTTCTTCTCGACGATATCTTCACGGCGGCGCTTGCTCTTGCGCGTCGCCCAATCAGCCAGGGTTTGGCAACCCTCCGAGTCGGGTCGGGTGTCCAGGGAGTCGGGTATGATCTCGATTCGGAGGACTCGGTCCGAGAAGTTGCTGTCGTTGAAGGCGAACCCGAAATCCTCCTGTTCACGACCGTTTGACGGTGAAAGGTTGCAGTCGGAGTCCATCACGGCCGTCCTCGGATCAAATAAATCCAGACCCGCATCCCTCATTTTCTCTCTCTAGCCACTCAAAGTCGTCTGATAATCTACTAAACAGACAAAACCTAGGGTTTAGATTGCGTCAATCAGATTAATAAATTCCTTGAAATTTGGCAGATTGAGTGAGTTTCAGCATAAATGCCTGTAATAAAAATTTGAAGCGATTGTGTGAATTGTAATTATATTTGAACGAGAGTCAATTTCAACCATGGTCACTTGGTAAGAAATTTCAATATGATTATTAAAGTCATTTTATTCATAATAATTTCAAAAAAGGTATTGCAGTTTTAAGTGTTATGATTAACTAATCAACGTTATTTCGTTTGTTAAAAAATCACGTGTAAAAATCGATCCATGATTCTACTTGACTCTTAA
Organism: Fraxinus ornus; assembly: GCA_903798235.1. Taxonomy (NCBI): domain Eukaryota; kingdom Viridiplantae; phylum Streptophyta; class Magnoliopsida; order Lamiales; family Oleaceae; genus Fraxinus; species Fraxinus ornus. The sequence continues at coordinate 7,955 of CAIGRF010209182.1, forward strand.
AAGTAGATCTAAGAGCGTTTTTGTTTGACATGAAAAATATATCTTAGAAAAGAAAATATTTTCCTTATTTCGAGGAAAACAAAAACAAAAAATGTTTTCCTTAAAAATTATGCATATTTTTAAATGTTGGAAAATATTTTTCATGAAAAAAATAATAATAAAATATTTCAAAGTAAGAATTTGAATGAAAAACCGACATTTTCCATGAGAAATAAATACAACCAAACATATCCTAACATTTTCATTTACAAACTATTCAATAATTCTTGGTTTGAAATCGATCCAAATCATGCCCACTTCTAACTTAATAAAGATGGACTTTCGAGTTAGTTCTCTCTATTTGGCAAAATTTTACGTCCCTCGCCCGCATTATCCCAATTGAAATGAGATTGAAATTCACTCCCAAATTTCTTGAATCCGCCTCAATTCCTTTTATTTTATCATATTTCATATTATTTTTATTTTTTCAATTTAAATTGTATTAAAATTTTAAACTTATATGAAAAATAATTATTTAATTAAACATTACAGTAAATAAGGAATTTTTAATCTACCTCGCCCCGTCCACTTTATTGTCTTTTTCAGGTTTTTCATGTGTATTTCTCGCATCCAGCACTCTTACACAGGGATGGCAAAAAGAACTTGCTATTCCCGTGCCCCATCACGAATGAGATTTGGATTACCCGTCTAATTGGGTAAACGGAGTGGATATAAAAGGTAAATCATTGCCTTGAAATGTGTATGAGTACGAGAATCATAGACCCTTCCCGCTTAATAATAATTTCAAATTTAAAAATTTTATCAAACAAAAATAAAGATTTATTATCATTTTAAAAGAGAATATGAATTGGTCTTAACAAATTGAAAAAAAAAAAATATCTATTAACTAAAGACCTAAAAAAATAAACAGGGCTATAAAACGGAACCCAGCCCCAATCCGATCCAATCCCAACCAAAATACATCTCATCCCGCTTTAACCAAATAGGAGGACAGGGAATGTGACAAAAATACATGACATGATGTGATGGTAATGGCCGACATCCTATACCTGCCCTTTTGCCATCCCCAACTCCACGCTAAATAAGATAAACATCTTCATTGAAAACATCCTATATTACGCTACAACAATCAATCGTCTAATACCAAATGACATTGCAGAAAAATCTAGTCAACGTGTGTACAAAACTCAATTAGTTCTACGAAAGTATAATCGAGAACCACGAAAGTAGGTCAAAAAAGACAAGCAAATAAAATTAGTTGTTAATAGAACCAAACATTGATTAATGTCTTTTTATAATAGTGGGTTGATAATATTCGCCTAGTTCTTAATCTACAAGAGATTGTAGGCCATTTAAAGGTGCAACGATATATGTATTGCAAAATAGAATAATAATACATCATCGTGACGATAAATAACATTATTCAACAAAGGCTATAGGGCCCACAAAGTTAGGTCAGGATAAAATTTGACCGGTCAAAAATTGCCTACCTCCTCAGACAAACGTGTTATATTTTGACCAAACCAAGCAGAAAAGATTGCCAATGTAAAGCCATACTAGCCTTGTAATCAGATTTATATATTGTTAATTGCACTATAGAGACCAAATCATACCAGATTCACTTGATACTATAATTGGGACCAAAGTGCATTCACATATATTAATTATATAGCACAGCAGACTCACAAGTAAACTTTATTAAGTAAAAATGCACCCCATGCCTATGATAATCCCTCGTCCCAAGTTATAGTACAAATTTGTGCACAGGGAAGATTTATAAACAGGTTAAATGAGCGGTGTAAATGTATGTAGTACTTGTGGGTCCTACATAAGTGTTTTTAGACCAACGCTTTCATATGAATTGAAAATATCTACAACAAATTATGATCACAGATCAGTATAAATCATGTTGTGCAAAACAGTACCTGACAAGGAACTGCATTTAACAATCATGATCCCATGAATCTACAAAATTGCACAGCTCATGCATCCTGGACACCTTCCTTTTACTACCTCGAAATTTCAAAATTTGAACAGTATACAAGGTTTTTCAATGTGTGCCCGACTTCTGTGAAATAATCTCGTCGTTCAGCAGGCATATTTAAAAGAGGTAAACGTTCCAAATTCTTGCAATCACACGTGCTCGTCTTGGCAACTTCTAAGCAGGCTCGTAGAGACCTAAGACATGGCCATCGACACACCTCATGGCCACAAGCTAGTTAAGCCATGACAAGAATCAAGATCAAGTTTACATAATTTGGACAGAGGAACGAAACACAAATTAAGCTTTCTGAGTAATCTGTGATTACAAATTTAGAGTTAGCAGGACCTATATGACATCTTTGCCCATTAAGCATGTTTGGCTAAGCTTAACAAAATCAATTTGCAAGTAAATAAGTAAGTTTTAAGATATTGATTTTACTCGAAAGTAAAAACAAGTTAGTTTTCCGAATATGTTTGAAAACAAGAAGTAAGTTTTAGTTATTTTTAAGCTTAGCCAAGAAAAAAATAACATAGCGAAACATGTTTGGATTCTAATGTAAAAAGTGATTCCAAAAATCTACAATTTAACTGCTTGGGAGATTACCTTTCCATGGACCTCGTATTTGATTGGACCATCCATCTCTGCGCCCAAAGCCATCAGTTTTGTCACCGTATTGTTGATATCAGTCACTGTAAAAGATAGGAGTGACGAGTATCCTTTTTGCTCAACACGATCACTGAAAAAACCAGGGAAAGCAAATAATGACAGTCAAGCACCCCTTGAAGAAAGAAAGAGATGGGATCAATCAAATCCTGCAAATATATGAAGACAAAGCATGTTTGGCTAAGCTTAAAAGCTACTGAAAATACTTAGTTGTTCCTGTATCTGTTTGGATAAATTACATTCCTCCTACGAATAAAAGAATTACATATTTTGACTGTTAAGGTAGGAGGTTCTTTCGTTGATTTCTGACTTTCACCTCAACAACAAAAGGTTATTTATTTTAAAATTTACCAACTTATACGTAAACCTTTTAGCAAAGATGGAGAAGACCTGTCTCTATATCATGTTTAACTGATGAGTGTAACACAGTTCAGCAGAAACACAGCTGTAAATATTTCATTCCTCTCATGAAGCAAATATGCAATCCGAGAAACTACAAAACCAGTAAACATAAAATTAAAGCTTCACATATTGATATGATTCATAAATTATTGGTTGTTATATTTTGATGTGGATTAGTACAAAGCCAAAGATGATGTAAGTTTTCTTCCAGACTAACAATGTCTAAGAATTTGACACAGGAGAAGGTTCACGCTGCTGCCACGCACTGCTCCTCATGAGAGAGACTCCTAAGATTGTAAGATCATCAAATCTCTTCAACCAAAATCTAACCGTAAAAGTATCAGATAACTACAAGAGCCATCTCAATTCCACCTACAACTTTTGAGAGAAAAAAGTTGTCTAAATATGCAATGAATAACATTACTATCCACAGTAGAATTAGTCATGACTATTAGAACAGTGCATAGCTACATTCATATTAAAAGTGGAAAACAGTATCATCATTTGATCAGAAATGCTTCATCATCTGGACTTTATCCAAGAGACCTCAATATTTATATCAGTTAACAAACATAGGACAGAAAGAGCATCGATAGTGTTAAGAGTGGCACGCTGAACCATCCGAACACCCACTACATTAAAAATAGGATGTTTGTGAACTATGAGCTTGCCCTCAAGTAAATTCCGAGATTTAAACACATACCTTCTTTAAAAAAGAATCATCTAGTTGCCTAGAAAAATTTACATAATGATTTGGATAAAAGATTTCTACAAATATCATATTCTTAAACAATGAACTATGTGCATGCTCCTAGTAAATTGCACTGAAAATCATACTTTTATAATTCAATTTATTGCACAAATAACAATCTATCGCACTTGCACCTTATAAAAATTTGAGCATTGGTTGAAAATGCAAGAGTAACACAATTTCACCCGATAGAACTCAGAAAATGTGTAATCCTTTCACCTTTAGCAAGTTGAACTCATCACAGTTGAAGAATGTCAGCACTCATCCATTCCATTTGTCCATTAAATTAAATTAAAAAAAAATGATTTTCTGGGGAAAACATCTGTTAGCATCCCTAGTTATAAATGCAACTTTAAGAAGCAATCGTGAATCTCGGTTTCATTATTCCTTAATTTTTTTAATTAATGAGTGGCAGAGAGATTTCAAGCCGGGGCTTTTCCCTTAATCTCGTCTAAGAGCCCGAGTAAGTGTATACATTTAAATCTTACTTTCAACGTTCATAAGCTATAAAAAATAATAATAATAATAAATTGGGTAAAATTTCTAAATAGAACGAGTAAAATTCTAGAAAAAGAACAATGAAACCTGAAAAGAGTCGAAACAGACCTGGGGGAGTGCAAGAGGCCTAGCTTGAGAGGGCCGGAATGGAGCTCGGCCCACCGGATAGTGCAGACATTAATGGTGAATCCCAATCCTTCCGAGTAAAATCTAGCAGCTTTTGGCACATCCTTGTGTAGTTGGACTATATATCTGAACGTTGCTGCCGCCATTTCTCTCTCTACAGTTCTGCTTGGGAGAATAGGGATACAACAATGGCGTTCAATGACCTAAACGACGTCGTAGAAATGGTGAATTTCAAGCAAACAGAACTTTGGGATTTTTCTTGATTCTCTTGTATTTTTCTTTAATAAAAAAGTAACGGAGTTTTTTTTCCCTACTTTTTGTTTGTTTGGCAAAAATAAGTAAAATTGGGGTGTTTTTCTTTTCATTAAATTTATGGGTCTCATCCCTTTTTAATATAAGAGATTACAACTCAAAAAACGATCTTGTAATCCTACTAAAACATGCTTTTCAATCATAAAAAAAAACGATTAGAAATATTGTTAGAATGTTGCAATGACTCTATTGCATTCTACAATGCTAAGTCAAAGCCTCACACGAAGACTTATAAGTACTCTGGGCACGTCTCCTTCCATGATTTTACGTGTAAGCGCTACTTAATTTACTTTTACCAATTTGACGACTCAATTTAATCATGAAACTCTTCTCTTAAAATATAGTTTACAAAGAGAACGAACTGTCATAAGAGAAAATATGGAAGGATTTGAAAAGTTAAAATAGTTGAGATCCAAGAATGTAAAATCAAACTTAATTATAAATGTGTTATGGATTCAACTAGGTAGATGATCTCTAAAGGACCAAAATATGATATCTTAGAATAAGTTCCAAGACGAAGAGTAAAACATTGTTAATGAGATCATTTAGGCCCTTTTTGTAAAGTATGAACATAACTAATGACTTCGACAATGTTAAGGTGACATTTCTGAGACATCAAGAAGAAAGCATCCTTCTACATATTCTTGAATCTTGACAAGAGTATCATAGGGCCAAAAATGATATTACATAATCAAAATCTCTCTTCTACAGAATCCTGCAAGGTGTAACAAATTTACCACAATGACTAGGAGTTAGGACATGGATTCGATCAATCCCTACAACATTGTACACAGAGGGGTCATTCTCATTTACAGTTTCAACAACTCTTGAGTTTGTATCATGTCGTAGTTTAGTCGGCTTGAGACAAATCTTTGGAAACTTGAGCACAAGGTCGTTGACCCTCTAACCGAGCTTCCAGCAACTTTGCCTGCAAAGTATTCGGTTTGAAGCTTTGAGGCCATCTCGAGAAAGATTCCGACGTATTGGGATCTGCAGCTTTTACCTCGGACGTCCACTTTAGCACGGGACTAGAAGGACCAGTAAACGTAGAGGGATCGAAAGAACTTTCCATATAATTATTCCCATTATGAAGTTTCTTACCTTCCGATGCCAAAGAAGGATTTCTGATTAAGTCATTTGGCAAATTATTGGTCTTTTCGTCTAGGTTTTCTTTAGCCGGTTCCTCGTTCACATAATCTTGATCACGCGTGACTTGTTCTTCCGACTGCACTTGTAGTCTAGACGGATCAGAACCCTTGACTTCTCTAGAAACTGCCTTTTTCTTTATAGGTTTTGATTTTTCTGTTGTTTTCAGACGACTATCTGAAATGATTTCTGCTGGTTGCTTGGTGCTGTCATTTCCTTGCTTCAAACTTACACCTTTATTCAATTGAGATTCCGAAGAAAGCCGGCATAAGTTACTTTCCCTTGGCTTTCCTGAGGATTGAAAATCATTTATTTCCGAATTCCCAGATTGTTTTGCTTGAAGAAAGGTTTCGATTTCAAATCTTAACTTGTCCAAAACTGATGGTTTTTCTGTAACATCACGAGCATCTGCTAGCTTCATCTGCATTCTTTCATCTAACCAGGCTTCAGAAATATGAAGAATCAATCGATCATTCCCGTCCTTTCCAATTTGATTCTCATGAGATTTCTGCCTCAACAACCGTAGCTCTTGTTCATAATCTCTTATTCCTTTTGCAAACTCATCACATAGATCTTCTAGCAATATCTGTGCTTTTCTCTCCTGTTTAAGTTCGTTCAAAGCATTAGAGAACAAAGATTTCACTTCTGAAAGTTCCCGAGATAGCTTGTAATGAAGATTTTCAGAATGTTTTCTTAATTTTCGTTCATCCTCTAACTCGTGCCCAATGGACTCAAATGCATCTTTCATTTGATGTTGCTCCTTGTATTTCCTCGAAACTTTATCTTCAGTTATTTTCTTCATCAACTCAGCAATTTCCCGCTGATCTCTTTTCTTCTCTTGCAGTAATTCCTTAATCCGTGCATTTGACTGATCCAGTTCCCTTTTCAATGTTTTTATTAACGATATATGTAATGCATGCTTTTCTTCAAGTTTCCAAATCCTATTGAGCACTTTAAGTAACTCGGTAGATGTTTGGAAGCTGTAACTTGGAGTGCCTAATTTACCCTTGGTGTCCAAAGAACTATTTGGGGAGCGGGGTGGTCTGTAAGGAGCCATCTGTCGAGAGCAAATGAAGAGATTTTTTATTCGAATTAGTAAAGATATGGTGAACGAGTTTTCTAACGTTTATTCTACAATACAACGGCAAGAAATCATTGGATTACAGAGCAGTACGGAAGAAATAAAAAGACGGCATGTCCAGCATGAAATAGAAATAGATCGTTGTTATTTCACACCCCTCTGCAACTTCATTTCTGAATCTCGACTCACTTTACAAAAATATAACATCACTTCAAGAAACAGGCTCGTGGAGTTTCGTAGAAAGTTAAAATACCTCCATTGAGCTACAGTAACTAGCAGTGGAAACAGGCCGTTGAACATGGCCGACCCTTTTAAGCCTCTGATTATGTTGTGTCGTTAATGCTGAAACGTGCTTTTTCAAACCACTGCTGCTCGTTGCCTGTCAAAATAGAGGGTAAAGATCAGCAAAGAAATGTCCAGCCGTAAGTCCAGTTGGGTTCTACAAAAACTAAAAAACTCCAGCAGTCGATTCATGAATTAACTGGTGGAAGAGTCATATGCACATAATGTTTCCTATTAGATGGTCAAGAAAGTTTTATAGTTGGCTAGCCATGTGAGAATATTTACAAATGCAGAAAAATCCCTCATGCCCGCCCCCTTTCTCCTCACAAAAGCCCTTGGCATTCTTGCCGTAAACTACCCCCATTTCTTCCCAACCATCTTCCTTACAATAACACTATTAATTTGGAAACAGTTTTTTCCAAAGTTTTCTCAGTTTAGAACGAGTAATCTTTAATTGAGATAAAACTTAGACTTGGCAAATTCTACAAGCAATGGAAGCAAAAAAAACTAATGCCAAGCCCAACTATATGTATCCCTAACTCGAAATCCTGGATCCATCACTGAGAAATAGACTTAGTGAAATCTCAAGAAGTTATCGGCTTTTTTCCATTTAGAAACATAGATTTTCCATGTAGAAATATATCTTAAATTAAATACGAAGGCGAGTCTAATCCAAAAGTTCACCTCGTCTAAAACTCTAAACCGACAACAATGCACAAGTATAATCAAAATTATACCCAGACTAACAATTGGAAATGGGAAATTCAACTTCTAACAAAACCAAACATTGAAGCAACAAATTCCCCAATGCTCAAACAAAGATTATAAAGCATAATTCTCGAAGTTGGACTACCATCAACCGGGTATCTCGGAAGGAAACGAGGCAAAGACGATCTATTTGACAATCAAGTAACCATACTCACAGCTACCTTAACTACCACAAAGGCCCAAAATACTTGCAAAAAAATAACAGAAGTTCATGCTAATCAGACAAATCACAAACTCATAAATTCCGAAAATAGTGAAGCAAGATCCAAATCAATCATATCAAGCATTCAAAATTATTACGTTGCCTAGATTCTTACCTGCTCTGGGGATCTATCAGGGGATTCAGACAACTCCTTAAATTCCTCAATTTTGTGATGATTATCCTTTGTCACATTTCTGTTCATCTTAAGGGTGAGGTGCGGTTGTACCTCCCAAAGATTGGCAACAAGCTTTCTAGCAGAAAGAGTGGTGTTTGGGGGGATATTAAAATCTTGAACTAGAGTACCATCCGGTTGAATTAACCCAAATTTCCATGTAGGCGACGGAGTACAATTTCCCTCTCTTTTCCCCACCAAATTCCCGCCTCTCAACTTTTTCGCTACAAATTCCTCCCCACTTTTCCTTTCCCTCTCCATTTTCCTCCCTCTCTCAATTTTCAAATTCCCTTTTGTTCAAAACCCATAAAGCCTCTCTCTTTTCTTGAATATTCTATAACGACAAATATTTCAATCGCACTTGGTACACAGCAGTCCTATCTCCCTCTCTATCTTTCTCTTTTTCAACGCTTTGATTGCATGCAGACATGCTTTGTTCCTCAAAAGGGCTGGCTACGAAGGATAAAAGTAAGTAGGGGGGGTGGGGTGGGTGGAATTCTAATCATTCTACTGTATATTTGGGGAAACTTAAAAGGGTAAATTAAGGTTTCACCCTCTGCAGTTCATTGGATGCCGTGAAAAAACACTGCCACGTGGCACAAGCCGTAGCCGTCCGGAGGTTGAAGCTTCACCACCTGGTTAGGCCAATGCTGGCTTTTGTATGATTCTTGGCATTCTTGCTTTACTTTTGTATTCGAGTATATTTTTATTTATAAATTAATTTTAATTGTGTTAATCAAATTCCAAATTAATTGTTAGATTTTTATAAATCAATTTACTGATTCATAAGATAGTAATTTATTGAATGAAAAATATGAATATTTTTCTATGATTTCTTTTATTATTCTATTGTAATAGTATAATTTAAAGATTTTGCCTTTGTTTGAACCCCATTATTTAGAAAAAAAAAATTAGATTTTGGAATAGTAATTTCTTTAAGAACGTGTGATTGAAAATGCGTTTGGAGAAAAAAATTATTTTATCTCTAAATTCTTGTCAATTTATGGTATAGACCGTTAAAAAGTAACGTTGAAGGTTCTCATAATAAAAATTTCAATTCAGTGTACTTTATTGACTTCAAAGCATGTAATCGAATATTAGTGTTGACTTCCATCCTCATGAACGGTGTATATAGAGACTTGTGAGAGTAAATTATTGAATTATTAAATTGTCAATGTCATTTTTCATATAGTTCTAATTGGATATTATTAAATTCTTAGTAATGAGGGTGATAAAAGACTCGTCCGTAAATTTTATTAGCAATGAATATATCGATTTAACATAAGAAAAAGAATAGTTATACTCTACAAATAAGTACATTATTTCGATTAAATTATGAATTTGAAGCTAAGTTTAGACAGCCCTTACCTAATCTATAAATGTCCCAATCCTACGAAGTAAAAGTTTCTTGAAGAAAATTGTACATACATAGAGTGGTCCATCGTCCAACATAGAGTAACTCAAGTGTGCTCAACATCATATGTCCCACCGTCCATATAATATTATAGTAAAAGAACAATATTTTTTCTAAGAACAAAAATAAAAAAGTACTAATTTTGCATGGTCGATGAGACAAAACTAAAGACCACATTCTATGGACCACTTGATATCATGGATCTTGATTGAATCCAAATTTTTTTAATAGCTTTGAGTCTTTTGACATCCATTTTAACAATCTTTGACTGCCTAAAATAATTTTTTCATTTTATTTTAGGTGATTGGACAAATTTATCCTTCTGAAATTAAGCATGTGCAATGCATGCGATCCTATAATGGACCATTTGGACGGAAAGAACCATTCTTGCAAAGGAAACATTGATTTATTGATGCTTTTGCCGAAATTGTAAAGATATATCCTGAATCCACATAAATCTAATACAGTAGGGACTACAAGTGCAAAAAAGCAGCTAATATTAAAAATCAACTGAGGTTAATGGTGTTGGGGTGGTTATTCGGGATCACCTGGGGTGTTGTGGTGACCTTCATGGAGCATGTGGTGGGCTTTCGACTACTAGCCGAGGCCACTGCACAAAAAGATGCCTTCTTCTTTGCAGGAGATAATGGATTCAGGGTCGATCTTGCTGAATGATTCTCTTTGTGTGGTCAAGAGCCTGCAATCAAATTTTAACTTCTCCAAATCATTGAGTTTCGGTCATTATAGCAACTTTTAGAGAGGAAGCCCATACCCAGTCCTGACTTTTGCCTCAGTAAAGAAAATCCATGTCTGGGGGATACAGAAACAATGTCGTCCGGGGATGTCGAAGAGATACTATCAACCAAAAAACTGTGTTCCAATTTCAAGATGGCCTCTTCATCGATTACAACTAGACGATCCCTTATTCGAGCATTACAACAAAGAAAATGAATTGGAAATAATCATCCATTTCTCCTGGGATTGGATGAGACATCTAACTCAAAGAAAAACAGATGTAGCTATCTCGACTAAGCAAAGCATGACAAATGCGTGGGTTCCTTAAACATAAAGTCTACGACAAATATGAATCCCCATAATAATTTCAATATGCAACAAGAAACAAGTGAAATTATATTCAATGCACAAAAGAGATCTATGGAGAGATTTCCAGCCTTTGTTCAAAGCAAATAACAGTAAAAAGCTGTAGAGGAAACCTTTTGGTCACGGGGCATTTCTGCGACACTTCCATTGCTTCTGTTAACATCATAAACAAGAAGAGTGGGTGCTTCATAACTCTGAATGTATATGAGGTCGTCTGTACCACCGCTGGCAAAGACATCATCAAACTCCCCAAACCCCTGGAAAAGTTTATGTGGCATTCGGGCTATTTTTTGTCACTCCCTTCCATTCAGACTCCAAATCCCGATCCCCTTTATGATGTTGGGTCGATAACCATTCTTTCAGGTTCATCAGACGGCCACAGGTAAGAGAACATGACACTGGGATGAAACTCCTCATCAATATACAATGGGGTGATCGGCTTGCAAGGTTATACATGATAAGACCATGGCGATTCTCAGGACCATTACCCCCAGTTGAGTAAATCAGAAAGTACAAAACTCCATTGCAAATCACACTCTTGTAACCGGCTCTCCATCCCATTAAATCATCTGTCAATGTGGTCACCTATGTCCCTGTTTCTGAATTATACAAGTGGATCGAGAGATCCCACTGAAAGAAATTTCCCGGAACTTGTTTAGATTTAACTATTGAGATGGTGTAATTGTGTGATACCCTATTCACTGAGATTGCCAATGCACTGTAATCAAAGAACTTCGGACCTGGAGGACATCAAGAGCCTTGCAGCGTCTTGTTATTAAGTTGCAGACATTTAGTTCACTCCTGCTATCATTATCCATGAAGCAAACTAATCCACATGACGAAGCAACTCAATGCAAGGGAGGTTAATGACATGCCACTTTTGGAGGATGGGATCATACGCATAACCAACTGGTTCATCTGAGCTAGTGAACATAAAGTACCAAGGCTTTTGTAACAGGACACGGGTGAAATTCCACAGGAACCTTTCCGAAGTGACTATCTAGTGCCATCTTTTATGCACGCAGCCTGCCCTGAGAATGCTAGCAATTGGGAGATATGCTAATATCCGCTCCAACAGATCATCAGGTAAAACCAAATCCACGAAAATTGAAGGAACTTCTTTCTTGCTTTCGTTTATCAAAAGGTGCTGCTGGCTCAATACTTTTAACAAAATATAGAGGAACCAATCATAGATCTTATAATACGGATACACATTTCAGTTAAACGAGATCATATACACCTGTCAAATGGTTTAAGCCACATATTTACCAACATTATCAAAGCACAAAATTCTCCACACCATTAATATTCTTCCCAGAGTGAAAGTTCAAAAACAAC
>CAIGRF010209209.1:0-11258 GCA_903798235.1 Fraxinus ornus
TATCACGCTTTTTCGAAATCATAGGTCATGTACAGTAGCCTCCATAATTAATTATAAAATAATGAAGATTATTGATAATCGCTCTACATGATATGCATATAACAATTTGTTATCTCATGTATTAATGTAGAAATTTTTTATTGCCTCATATATTAAATAATAAACTGTTATATTTATTACACGTAGGGCGACTGTCGATCGTTTTCACTGTTAATAGTATTATTCAGTCTCGAATCCTCGCGAGATAAGGGAGCCAACTAGTCATATGGCTATCTCAGCTACAGTAATATGACACGTGTTCACAAGATCCTACCTGTTTTGTTTCTTCATGACTAAGCTTGTGCCGGGACCCACATGCTGATGTAAGCCCCATGTCTACTTTTAAAAGCCAAGAGCAGCCCCCACCACCGTTAGTGGAGCATGACTCAAAAGCAGCTCCTTTAAAGCTGGTAATTGACCAAAATGCCCCTATGTGGGCCACAGAATGGCTCTCCCCTTGCCCATAAATTGGACTCTCCTCCCTCTCGTTCCTTCCCTTTTCCCCTTCTAACCTCTCTCTACCCCTATAAGCGGTTTTCCGGCGATGATGTCAACATTTCCGTCCGTTCTTTCCTCCGATTCTTTCTGGAACCCATGTCCATCTTTCGAAGGTGGTTTCACTCCTTGGGATTCCCATGACCGACCGTTTCTCTTTCCACCACAAGAAGAACCGGTCCTCGTTAACCAACCACCACCTCAAGAACCGATCAATTCCAATTCCAGTTCGGACAACCCAACTCCCCTCACTCCAAATTCTTGTTCCGATGAAACGAACCGGAATAGATGTAAAACCACGAGCTCCGGTTCAGAGGAGACTATCCGTTTAGGTAATAATGCTATCATAGATGAGAGAAAGCGTAGACGCATGCTATCGAATAGGGAGTCGGCGAAGCGGTCCCGAATGCGTAAACAGAAACATTTGGAGAACTTGAGGAACCTCACGGACAGGTTTTCGATTGGGAACCGGAAACTAAAGAACCGAGTGCTTTTGATGACACATCAGAACCAATTCGTCCGGCGACAAAATGATCACCTCCTATCGGAGGTGTTCATGCTCCGGCAGAGATTGTGGGATATACGTCAAGTATTGCTTGTTCGGCAGCTTCAGCAGCACTTAAATCCCTGCATGGCCATGCAATAACATTACGTCCATCAATGAAGAAGAAATTCTTCATCAATCACATTATATAACATTTATCATAATATAAAAATAAATAAGCCCGTTTCTTGAAAAATATGCATGCATGCATGAACCCTAGGAAAATCTCTCTCGTTTAGTGTCGGTCGGTGTAAATTAAATCTAGAAGCGGAAGAAATTAGCGATGATTTTTGGAACTAGATCTGTTTTTTTTTTTTTTTTTTTTGGTTTGTGTGTTTTCAAATATTTCTCACGATCTTATATATGATAACTTGTATCAGGCATGGAAATTATGGAATGAAGACAAAGGTTNTTTTTGGTGTGTGTGTGTGTGTTAATATTATTTTGTAAAGAGTTTCTTGACGTATGGCTTTATTTAATTAATCAAATGATATGTTAATACGTAGCTAAAATTTCAGTTTTGCAGCATTAAATTTGTCATACGGTTCAAAAATGAATTTATTATATAGATCAAACAATGACATGCAAGCAATTATATGCATCCAAGATCCAACAGTATAATATATATTTAATGGGGCGCTTGAATCTTGTCAATTATTGCATTGTGTCAAGAGCTAAAGCACATTTAGCCCTTATTTGGTGGCACATTAAAATCAGATTTTAAGTAGATTTTGATAAATTCTGATGACATGTGTAATTGAAAATTTGTGAGACTCATAAAATATGTGATTGATATAAATTATTGACTTTAACTTATAATAAAAATGTAAATTTTAATCAATATCAGATAGGGACTTACCCAGCTCCCCGCTCCGACCGGTAAGAAATGATAATAACACAAGGAGGAACAAAGCAACAACTAATTATAATTTATAATTGTCACAATAATTACGTTCAAAATAGTTTATGGACATGAAAAATGTCTTAAAAATATTTGAGGATTCTTTGGGAAATTAGTACTTGATTAAGATAGGACAATTTTTTTAATATCCAACCATGTTCCGAAACGTATGAAAAATTGGTGGATCGTATGAAATATGTGGTTAATTTCTCCTTTTTTTTCGACCACACATTCTTCATCAATCACTATTCTAGAATACATTTTCCAAAAAAAAAAAAATCTACATCTAGAGCATGTTTCTGTTTGAACTTCATTTTTTGTCCAAAATACATTTTGGAATAGTATTTTGATGAATAATATGTAGTTAAAAAAAATTGAATTTTCTTGTAATATTATTTTATTGATAAATATGTGATTAAAAATAAGAGAGAGAAAAATGTGTACGTTAAAAATAATGGGACCAAACAAGGACTTAATATACATATTTGTGCATAGACACATTCAAGCTCACGAGATTGTCTCACAGTCCACGTCCTAAATAAAAATAAATAAATAAAACACGATGTTGGACAAAGAATCAATCAGAGACGGCAAATATGGTTCTTTATGTGCGCGAATAAGCAAACCCAGATATCAACAAACTTTTTGTTTGATTGGTTTTGGATGCAGCATAAATAAGATGGGAACTTTAATGTTTTATTAATTAATAAAATAATGGATGCCTTTATATTTTCACTGGTAACTAACACGGGCGCTCAAACAGGTGGACCAATTAACCCTTAAAAATTTAAAGAGGATGCACACGTCAATCCCATATCTAATTAATTAATAAATTTGATATAAGCAACACTAAAAATAAATAAAAAAGAATAGTCAATTAGTGTAGTGGGCAACTAAAGAAAAAGGTGTTTAGGCCAAGTTTTCAGTTTTGACCTTCCATATACTTTTTTGATGACGTAGGAACTCGCAGCCTCTATCCATCAGCGTAAGCTCGACCACTGTGAGTGCACACTGGGTAAACAATGTCTCATGTGCAGTAACCCGCAAATCACACAGGAAAGATAGGCAAGCTCGATGCGACGAGTTCGATCGAAGAAATATTGTCAAGGGATTCGAATTCGTGACTTTCTTTATATTTCTTTGTTTTAACAAAGAAAATAATTAATTACTGACCTCAATGGTCCCTGTCGACGTACGTGACTAGGTCCACTGTACGTCAAGGTTATGTACATGACTCCAACCTTATAATCTTTTGACAATTATTATAAGATGACTGATGCAAATATATGACGTCCCAAACACAAAACTATAAGCATGATTTTCATAAACAACCTCTTCGACAAGATAGCTTTGCTCAATCTATAGTATACCAATTCCAAGAATCACTAAATAGCACAGATTTTGAGTGCCATCAAATCAATTACTAATTAAGTTGGATTATGCTATATGTACATTTCAGTGTACAATTCCCTCACAAAAATTGTGGACCCTCCCTTTGTGAGGGGGTGGGATTGTACACCAAAATTTAGAAGTAGCAAAACCCAATTTAATCAGGGCAACGACCAACGGGGACTGTTAGGAACAAATAAGATACCAGAATTACTTTGATATCAATTTGTTCAGAACATGATCAAATAATTAAAAACGAAAAAATAAAAGTAATATGAAAAATATTGGAAAATTCAATATACCAATAAACTAAAATTGTTTTACAAGATTTGATACTCTCAATCTAAATCTAAAT
Source organism: Fraxinus ornus (assembly GCA_903798235.1). Taxonomy (NCBI): domain Eukaryota; kingdom Viridiplantae; phylum Streptophyta; class Magnoliopsida; order Lamiales; family Oleaceae; genus Fraxinus; species Fraxinus ornus. The sequence goes on from CAIGRF010209209.1 coordinate 3,724, forward strand.
AATTCTCTCAAGTTTCTAATATATACAATAATGATTTTTTTGTTAATTGAGTCTACACCTTGTGTGGTATTTATAGGAGGAGTTCCGGATAAAGTAATTTACAAGAATCGCGATAAAAATTAGATTCTTTCCGAACGGGTGGCACCAAGGCGCCACTGTTGACGCCTGGGTGCCCTGGGGCTAGCACATATGCACCCAGCCCCTGTTTCTTATCTTTGTTGCCGGCGCTAAGGCATCTCGTTTCGGACTCCAAACCACTTTTTTCATTCATTCCAATATCATTTCTTCAATTAAACTCTCAATTCATGATGAAATTTGGTCCATAATTGATCCAGACGTACAAACCAAGATTATTTAAACTTCCTACATAAATCAAACTTTCAGATCACATGAAATTTGAGTCACAACCTAACATGAACTCTTATAAATATAGCAAAACACGTCAAATTTAGTAATGAATTTTTTCCTCACACATTTTTTACTACTTTCTACTCAATTATTCACTTTGGCATCACGGACTAAAGTACCAGAGAATTCTCGGTCATTGCACCCCATCTTTTCAACGATTAAGCTAATCAAGTGTTCATTTCCAGAATTAGCCTTCAACTCACGATGACTCGATCCACCATGCAAGATTTAACACCAATGTTACTCATCAGCTATCATATATAACGGTCAGTGCAGAGCATTTGATAAATAAAATACTTAACCAACACACTTGTGTTCTAATCCAATTATTTAGAGGATACCGAAAAATGATTATAGGATAACTAAGGCATGTTTGATAGGCTTTTTAAAAATTAAAAGTTATTTTTGAATCAATTTGAATAATTTATCAAATTTTTTTTTTTTGTAAAATTAGAAGAGTTTTTAAATTAAGTTGAGCTAAGAATTTTTTTTTACAAAAATTAGAAGTAAAAATGGTTAGGAAGGGCTGTATTATGTGTACATAAGTGTACACATAGAAATGTCCATAATGGACACTTAGCGTCCTTTATTGGGGGACGTCTGTTGCTGACAGACACCCCTTTGGGACGCCTACGGGAGGGCACCAAGTGTCCAATTATGAACACCCATATGGGTATAGCATTTTTCAAATATGAACACCCCTGTGAGTATTTAAGTACACTTGTGTGCTCTAGCATTTTCCAAATAGGAATACAGCCATACGGTCTCAGTCAGTCGGCCTTGTTTGATTATAAATAATGTTCCCATCTAGGGGGCAGTGAATTATACAAAATCTGGAAAACATAAAATGACGCCAAGATGGTGTGTCTATCTCATTGACAAGTTACTACTACCTGCAGAATTCAAAAGAAAGAAAGATGAATTTTAAATTTAATTAAATTGACCATAGGTTTAATTATACAATTTTTAAGCTTATCGTGTCCATCTTAACATTCTGCCACGTGTGTATTACTCATTATCATCAATCAGAATTTACAGAAAATTGAAGGGACAAACTGAAAAGCGTCGGTGCAATGACCAAATTCTGATATTACACGGTGCAGGACGTGTTAAGTGGTGTTTGGCTTGCCTGCTGTCTTAATTAGGTATTGATAAGTACCCATTAAATCAAATTATTATCTTGTTTTTTGTATTTTAGCCTTGATTACAACCTGACCCATGCCATTTGTATTATTTTTACTGTTTCTGATTAGTTCGAATCAATTTTACGACACATGTTGAGTTCGGTTCATTGTCTCTTCCGGTGAGTAATCAAGATGCAATTATTGACTACTTTTCATAATACAAATTCTTGTGAATTTAAGATCATCTAACTTATAAAAAATTATTCCACATGTACATCAAAATTTACACCCTAACGTACATAATGTTCAAATAGCATTTCATCATTGGTTGATGAAAAAAATTATTTTTCCACCAGCCAATAATGAAATGTCATTTGAGCATTATGTATACCAAAATGTAAATCATGATGTACACATACCAAAACCCAATGCATACCTAGCAAAACCCATACATTTGGGTATCGAAACTCAAAAGAGTGGCTTGTCCCAATGGAACCAACATGCACTTAGATTCAATTAAGACTTGCCACCCACCCCACATAAGTAGTGGGGTTCACTATGTACAAAAATTATGTACCTCTAACAATACTCATACATTTGGGTATCAAAACTCAACAGTGGATTGTCTCAATGAAATGTATCAAAACTCAAAACAGTGGCTGGTCTCAATGGAACCAGCACGCACATGTTTGGGCTACATTTTTTTTTTCATTCTCATTCTTCTACTTATTTTTAACCACACATTCTTCAATAAAATAATATTTTTTATCACATCAATAACTTTTCTTTCATTTTCAACTAAGAAATCAAAATCGAAAGAGAGGTGCAGACGTACAATATCGGTTGACAACGTCGGTTGACAACTTCTCACACATAAGGTGGGTGGAGTGATAATTTTTTTGTTTTTTTAAACACATGGGACCCGTCACTGTGAGAGTGTTGTCGATCAACGTTGTGAACTGGTGTTGTACAAGTAGAATATTTGAAGTAATATAGGCATATATCATATACATTTTTGTCTTCTGAAATGAAAGTTTTTTTAAAAAAAAAATTACATAAATGAAAGGCTATACAAATTTACGAAACACTTTCATTAATTCCGTAAAAACCTTTAGAAGACAATAAATTTTAATATATCTACAAAAGTTAATCCTTAAATCATTATTTTTGTTACTAATTAAGTTTGATAATGATTATTTTTATTATTACTTTATTAAGAAATATAATTTCCATTGATAAATTATATTTATCAAATTAGTTTTTTTCAATTATCCACGGAAATAACTAACTCAGACATTATACTACGGCTAGTTGAAATGAGTTATTTAGGGGCTCGTGTAAAGGTTATGACTTAAATGTAATGTTCATCTAGATTCGAGTCTCGTCTTTGATTCATTTTGAGGGCATTGCATTGTTGTGTTGCCCTCTCACAACTATGGACTATTCCCGCCTTGTTTGGCATCGAGAATTTCACAATGTAGTTATAAGTGGCGAGATCGACGATAAAGATCATAATACTGAATGTTAAGAGTGGTGGTGATGATGGATATTGCCGACAAAAATTGTATAACACAGTGTTTTACAAGTAGTGACGGCAACGATAGTAAAAACATGTGGTGAAATGTGTGTAACATAATATTATAAAATATAACACATTGCGTTACAAATTTTATTGTAAAAAAAATACAAATAAAAAGGATTTGAAAGTAAATTTGGAATTAGAAAAATTTAATGTATCTGTGAATTTTTCCCTTAAATATTCGCTGAATATTCTGATATTCAGTTCAATTAGACTCTATCATATCATATGGGAGTTCTGGCATACAAGTCTTGCATCATGTAAGTTTTTTAAATGCGCCAATTTCACATATTGAGAGCATCTTCAACGGTGTTCTGAGTCAGATTTAAATTTTCAAGGCGGACGAAATGCAAATTACAATTTTCGACATGAAATGTAAAAAGATCCGCAAGAGACAAAAAGCTATCAACCCACTTGTACCCAATTTTTTAAAATTTTCCGAAGTAGAATTTTAATTTAGATCCACCACTATTTAAATAGGGATGCAAAAAGTGATTTTAAAAATATCAATTTAATACCCAATTTTACATCACATTGAAGACACTATCGGCATGTGCTTTTAAACAAGGAAACAGATCTTGTTTGAGCCCAATTTTTTCAAAACTAATTTTTAATTATATATTTTTCAATAAAATAATTTTACACATAAATCGAAATTATTTCTCTTTTTCAACCACACATTTTCTTAAAAATACTATTCTAAAATGTATCCCCCGCCTCCCACCCAAAAAAAAAAAAAATTTGAGGCACAAACAAGAGCTAAGTTATAACATAAATATTTTGACACCGTATGTAAAATTGAGGACAAAAGGCAAATGTTATTTTACTCTAGGGTTTAAGAGCATTAGGGTCCGTTTGATACGTCCGTTAAAAGGAATTTCAATTCCATGTTAGTTAAAAAAATAAAAAATCCACCAAATTAATAGAAATTCGTTTTTCATGAAAACAAAGAAAATGCAGCTTAAAGTTGTTGTATCTTAGAATTCGATTTCCATTTTCACGTTGCAATCAAACGGTCAAAGTGGAATTCATTTTCCTCAGATGTGACATTTTTCATGGAATTCGTTACAATCAAACATAATCTTAATGGGAACAACACTTTCCACTCCAAAAATTCCTAGTTAGAGTATGTTTGGTCAATAATAATTTTACACGCCTCCAAGATGTCTAGGAGCTATTTATAATAGATTTAAATTATAAATAGGTAAAATCGGTGGTTAATAAGTGAGTGATAGTTAGTTATGTATCCCACTAAATGGTTGCCAAACATGCCAAAAAAATTATTCTACTGAATTGATAAAAACTAAATCAATTACACCGCTATCCATCTATTGTCAAAAAAAAAAAAGGAGGTATCGAGAAGCCACCTAATATGTAGAGGCCTGATAATGCAAAGTGATCTGCCAACATTGGGGTAAGTAGACAATCGCAAATCGAGATTTTATTCACATGAGGATTGCTATAGATAGCAATCATGAGTTTCAGGTAAAGGCCCTATAAAAATTCTAACATTTAGGGCATGTTTGTGAGTTTCAAAATATCAATAATGAGCGTTTTTAAAGTACCGATTTTGAGTGTTCCTAAGCGGATCGATTTTGAGTGATTTTAGTAGCGATTTTTAAAACCATCACACCTATGCTCATGAGTTTATTATCCATCGATTCTGAAAACTTTTTTTAAAAAAAAATTACATATATGTCCCTTAGTAAAATTTTCAATTTATAATTTCTTGTATGAATTTTTTTTCATAAGTGATATTTTACATATAAATAATTTTTTACATACAAGCTAATATTTAGGGGGTGTTTGATCCACTTTATTTTGGAAGAATGTATTTTGAAATAGTAGATTGATGGAGAATATGTGGTTGAAAAATAAGGAAAAGTTATTGATACGATAAAAAATATTATTTTATTGAAGAAAATGTGGTTAAAAATAAGTAGAAAAATAAGAATAAAAATTTTATTGTATACCAAACATGAGTTTAATAAACAAAAGACAAGTGGGACCAGTCGAAGGAGTGGTTGAAAATTAAGCACTTGTCTCCTGACCGCATTAATTCCGTCACATTTCGTAATATTCTGATTAATTCTTTATAATGTGACAAACACAACTTTGCAATTAATCTAACCAACCCCTTATTATACTCAATAATTGTACGAAGAAGCATCACATTCCATTCGTTTCATTCTGATAACAAATATGATAAATATTGTTAAGTTTAATGAAATTACAACGTAAGAACATCTTGTATACTGAAATTTAAAGAATCGGTGTAAAATTATCATAACCCACTTCAAAATCGACTTTATCGAAAAATCACAAGCAAAGTTAATACTTCAATAATGGCTCTAGTTCTTGACTATATGATTCGATGATTCAAGGGAACGCAATGATCTCTATGGATATATAGAGCGTGAATAAGAAAAAGAGACGTGTTATTATAAATTTTAATTTTCATATTTGATTTTACGTTGAATGCGCCCATTTACTGGCGTCATATAATGAAGGAATCAAGGTTGAAATGTTTGAGCTAGAAATAATAGGCCCAATTTAAATATAAGATCAAGCTTGGGCTTACTAACTGGCCATATTCTGCCCAATCTGGATTTAAATTATTCTCACAAATATGATGATACTATGTCCATCTCGAACCAGGTTTGAGCGTTGGTGAGTCGATCCTGTTATTTCAATATCCAGAATTCCGTATTACGACTTGAATATTTCGTAAATAGAACTATTTTAGATGTCAATTCTGATTTTGTTAGAGTTTGGTTCTATCCATAATATTTTTTTTAAAAAAATTACGAATTGAAAATACAACTTCTCTAACATAATGGCATCTTATTATCAAGCAATATATATAATCAAATTGCATCTAATATCTAAGTAAGCATAAACACTAAATTACATACCCAAAACAAATCAAAAGCTAGAAATCAATAATAAGGAATTACTAACTTCTACAAATGATTATACCAATAGAAATCTATTCATTTGAAAACAACATAACAATCAATATTGTCGACTTTTCTTCCATCCCATCATTTCTTTTGGATCCTATCGGGTCATTGGGCCAGAGTAGATAAATTATAAAAACTTAAAAAACTTATAAGAGAGAACAAATTCGATCCTAGAGCCAGTATACGTTTTCAATTCAAGAGATTCAGTTCCAGTTAAAATACCGATCCCTATGTCAAACCATATGAAGTATCATATTTATTAAGGAAAACTACTTTTTAATTATGGATCTTGCTACATATACATCAAGATTTACATAATTGATTACATAATGACATATGGAAATCTACCATTTGTCAATTTAAAACACGATTAATTTTTTCATCTAATCTTTTCCGTCACGTCATATTATTTAATTCATTATGTACAAATAGTAAAATCCCTTTTTGATTAATGTTCATTTTCTAAAATCCTTTTACATTTAATTTTTAGTCGAAGAATTGTACAATAAAATTTTGAAAACATATAATGTGACAATGCAAGGCAGCACCATAAAAGTGTACACTTTTTAAAAGAAAAAGTAGACGATCTTATCCGTTTTTAGTTATGAGTAATCATATTTATTATTATAATGATGAAACATTGGTGATGTCGAAACTTTAGTGGAATGATGATATAGGATAGTTCAGTTTTCATGAGAAGGAGGGAGATTGAACTATAGTATCACATTATTCTACCTAAATTGTCATATCACCGATATTACATCATTATAATGATAAATAACATATTCAGTGAGTTTAAATTCTTGAAAGTGAAAACAAATTTATTTAATTAAAGTTTTATATTCGGTTAACCAATCACTTCAAAATACAAAAGAGTCCAGCATTATCCACTCCACTGAACAAACCAACAACCTCTCTAATGGATCATCACACAGGTAGCTACTGAGATCATTGCATTTTATTATGTTAAAATGTGATCTAGTTTGTTATATATTTGGATTCTTTCCAATCTTGTAAACATTATATATACTCAATGAAACTGTTGACACACTAAAAATGCAGCCCAAGAATAAAGGCCCAACAAGCAAAGCCCAGTACGAAAGTCCATTATGAGAGCCTAATGAAAGCCCAGAAGCAAGAAGGCGTCATCGCCCAAACCCGTGCGAAGCCCAACGACTGAGCGAACAAAGGGTTGTGTCATCGCTCAGGGCGATAGCTTCAAATATCGCCCAAACTCCCAAGTCGCCCAGAAGCTGGTGGGCGTTAAGGTTAAATGATTACTTAATCTAGCAGTTACGAAGGCAAAAGCCATGAAGATTCAACACGTCCCCACGATTCAGAGATAGGCAGTTGCAAGATCAAAGTAGTGGCGACGGTTTGTGAGTAATTCACCCTCAGCAGGTCAGTTATTGTAAAGAAGTGGTCGGTTACCCAAGTAATGGAGCAGTTCCAAGCAGTTTC
>CAIGRF010209209.1:25900-41209 GCA_903798235.1 Fraxinus ornus
TTTAGAAATAAAAAAGATTTAAAAATAATAATTAAATGGGATGGTAAATGATGGATGTAGTTCTTTGTGCTCTTTCTTTAAAAAATAATAAAAATAATTAAACTGGTTTTTAAAAAATAATAATTAAAATTGTTCCACATACTTAGTGAAGTTCTTTCTGCTCTTTCTTTAGTATTCTATCATTTTATTAGTGAAGTTGCTCTTATTTTTGCTTGTGGATTTAGGCTAAGCGTCAAATAACCATGTAATTTTTTTTAATGGTTCTTTAAAAGTTTAATTTGGGGCTTCTGAGATCAGATTGCTACAAGTATTATAGATTAGATACCAATACTGTAGATTTTCCTATTTTAAGAGCACTTTGAAAAAGAGTGATGCTTGTAGTACATGCAATTTTTTCACAGGGCCTTGCCAATACCGAAAGTGATAATAAAAGTGGGCTTGCGCAATTTTTTTTTTAAATACAGGTGGGACCCGCCCCCTTGTGAGGGGCCTTGCGAAACTATCCCATGTACTTGGGAATTTATCCTTTGAAAAATCCCTCCCAAAAGGATTCAGCTGACCTAAGGCTAATTCTATCAATTTCTATAACTTCTGAATGTTTGCTGTTTGGTGCACATTTTGGGGGTAATAATACATTTTACTGTTGATGTAATGAAGAATATGTGGTTGAAAATAAAGGAAAAGTTATTGATGTGATGGAAAATATTATTTTATCGAAGAATGTGTTGTTGAAAATGAGTAGAAGAATGCGAATGAGAAAAATAATGTGGCACAAACATGGGCTAAGTTTTAAGTTTTGCTTTTAATTTGCTTGAAGCATTGGTAAAATGGTTAATAAATTGTTCTTATCTAGTTCCACATGGAATACTTTAAAAATGAAGTATGCTATAATTTGTTTAAGAAAATATAGGTATGAGTTATTCAACAATGAATTTGATTATTGGTAATTCTATGCAATCAATGTTGCAACCAATTGTGGCAATTGTATACAAATGTCTCCATTTGATGAGATTGTGTCATCATCACTACAAGGCAAAGCACCTATGCAAAGAATCAGGCCATGGTAAGAGGATATGTCCCAAGAACCATAAGAAAAATGTAAATGGGCATACTCAGCACTAAAGCATGCAAATATTTATTTCTTTATTATTTCATTGATAAATCAGTCTTTTATGTTTTTGTGTACTAATTTGTATTTCTTTCACGTAGGATCTAGATTTCGAGTTAGAATTTGAAGCCAAGCAATGTACAAATGAATGCTGATCAATGTCAGTGACATGAGATTAATCTTTACTTGTATTCTTATGAATGTTGTTGACAGTAGATTAATCAAAACAGACTTGGTGCTTGGCAATTCAAGAGAGTTGCACTTTGCTAAGACACATTCCATTAACATTTCTTACCTTGAGTCCTAGAGCCTGTTTGGTACTGATTAAAATCCAATTAAAATTGAAAATATAGCTTTTATTGGGTTCCACTCGTCTAATAAAAGTCAACAATAACGACTAATTTTTCAATTTTAATCCGATTTTAATCCCTACCAAACGGGCTCCTAATGTATCAATGTTGTGATACTAGTCAAAGATCCATCTATTCTTTTTAGTATTTCTGATTTGTTGCAATTTTTCCTTAATATTTTTGATTTACTGTAGTTTTTTCTATTAGTAGTATCCACTTTCATTCAATGTGAAACAAATGTTAGTATTCTAGCTAGACATTTTGTATTGCACTTTCTCAGTTGGGATGGTTTGGAGAGCCCAAAGCTTTATTTCCATGACTGTTTTGGTTGATTAATTGAGGCTAGACTGTCTTGCATGCATTTCCATCATTAATCCATCGTATTTGCATTTTGCAATGGACCCTTTTACTCATCTATAGCAGCCTCTGCTATTGCTCCTGATGCATTTGTCCATCACACAATTTTAAGCTTTGCAATCATTTCATTAACCGTAGCCCTTTCCCTTTCTTGCTGTAACGATTTAGATATTATTGTCAAATGTTAGTCAGATGGGCTCTTACATGTCGAAGCTTTGACGACTCAATAAATAACATAAAACTATTGATGGAGTTTATTTAGATACTAAAAGTGATTGCTGGAAAGAAATGTTCTGAATTTATAACCCTTGTGGTTTGACAAAGCTATGCACAACAAAAACCAATAATCTACCAAATGCCCAATGTCCACATAAATCAGTAATCATACATTACATCATAGTTTATGTTGAATTCAACGGACTATTTAACCCGAATTTTACAATTGACAAGAAGCCAGAATGCAAAAACTCCATGTTGAAATGCCTCGATTGACACCAAATAAAACCTGAATTTTACATCAAAAATGAAGAAAGTAAAGACAATATGGAAAAACATGTGATAAGGAGGCCTCGACCGGGATACTGTCATACCCAAATCCTCCATTTAACACATCATTCGAAACAACAATTTTAGTCATCTAATCCCTTGCTCGTCTCAAATTTCTGGTCTTTAAATTAGAAACAAATGGGCATTTGTAGAATTTTTGCCCTGATCCGACAAATTAGCCAAATTTTCACAAATAGCTCGAAGTTTTGCATTAATAGAGGATAGCGGTGCCTTGAATCCACCAAAATTTTCACATAACTGATACTTAAGGCGAAGACGTATATCCATGGATGATGGAGATTCAATTTCGCTTGAATTCAATGGATCTGGGAAAAGTAAGGTCCCGTTCTCTTTGTTGTTTTGGGGCCGTTTTCTGTTTCCGATTTTTCAAAACAGTGAAAATACGTTTTCTTTCCCGTTTTCAAAAACGAATTTTGAAAAAAAAAAAAAATTTGCCTGAAAACTCAAAACGTCAAAATTGACGTTTTGAGTGTTTTCAAGCAAAATGAAGCAAAATTCTGAAAACACGGCAAACGCCCCATCTCCCTTTCTCATTAGAGAGCCAGAAGAAGCGCGAGCCACAAGAACCGCAACCGCCGCCTTCTTCCTCGACAAACGACCACCACCCGCCACTGAGACCACCGAACCCCACTACCATTCGAACCCCCTCATCTCCATCTTCAACCTTGTCTCATCACCTGGCCACAGAGTTGTCGAAAACAGCCTCAATCACTACCTAAAAACCGAGCTACCAGTCACGATTTTTGCTATATTTCCACCGTCGTCGGCCACCGTCTCGATCGCGGACCACCACCACTCCAATCTTCTCAATTAAGCGCATCCAATACCACCGTGGGTCACCTGCAACTTCAGTCACAATTTTTACCATTTTAGATTTTGAGAATTGAATTTCAGGTTTGCAACTTCCGATTTTGTTGAAATTTTTTTTTCACTGATTAATTTTTGTGTTTTGACTTTTTTTACTCCGATGAATATAGTTATGGAGAATTTGAATTCAGAAGATTTGTGTAGTGTAGAGCCGAATGTAGAGGGGAGAATCAACGATCCTCCATCGACGAGCTCTTCGTACAAATTGTTTGGCCGTCAGGCAACTGTTCATCAAATGATGGGTGGTGGCAAAGGTAATTGAAACTATTTACGAAAAAAATCCTAAGACTTCCTGGACTTTGAATTTTAAGCATATTTTTTATTTATGAAATATTCTACACATAAATTAATGTAATTACGCGGTCACATGCATTTAATGGGTGGAAATCAATTAAGTATGATTTGTGAGGTAGATATCTTGGTGTGGATTATGAATGATTTTAGTACATGTAATTCAGTTGGACGACTTGTTAAAATATTTGAGTTGGTTTACATGACAAGAGAAACTTACAGAACTTTTTGGATATTTTTTAGCAGTGGAAGCCTCAAAATTCCATTATCATTTGCTTTGATTTTATTAAGTTAACTACTTGTTTGCTACAAATATACTAATTGAACTTAGTGTGCTCTACTTGATTGAATTTTGATTCAATGAAAAGAAAACTCAACAAAAAGCTTTTTAAAGGAATCGAATGTTACTATTAGGCGAATTCTCCCCTTTGGAATAAACACGCAACTGCTTTCTGCTTGTAGCCATTCTTCTTGCATGAGTGTCTCATAAAAGTGTATACCGTAATAAGAGGTATCAATGGCGTACTCAATCAAAAGGGTGATTTAAAATAAATTATTGAAGCATTAGCATTTAGTTGAGGTTCAAGTATAGGGGGGTTGTTCTATAAACACTCATGGGAAACACATTATGAGAACAAGGACTGCGTATAACACCCACACTTTTGGAAGGTTCAATTTGCAACGACATAACCACAGTCCACAGAGAAGGGCAAATTGGTAGGTTTAAGAAACCTTATTGGTACAATGCGGTTTCTCCTCTCTATTTCTGGAAAATGGGTAACTGTAAACTGTTATTTTGACCTCAATGTTCAAGATACAATGAGTAATTATAATGGTTAAAAAGAAGTTTTGTGCTTTTTGGGTTTCAGTTTTTCTTTTATAGATATTTTCTTTTGGAATATATTACAATGATTTGCATCGTGTACTTTTGATGCTAATAACAACATCATTTCCAAGAAGGCAGTAATCAAACTGAAAGTCTTGGCTTTTCATGCTTGCCTACAGTGATTGATGTTCTAGTTGCTTGATAGCAAGCTCTCTAACAATAAATCTAATTCAGTACATTGTCTTTCAGTGGCCTGAAAAATTTTGTCTAAGCAAAGAAACTACGTGAAATTATGCCATTTGATAAGCCTCAAATCTTGGATTTGCTTCTAGCAAGATATTTTTCTTTCTGTAGCTACAAGAATTATAGATTCTCATAGATCCTTACATTGAAGATGATTTCAAATGTATTCTACATTGACGACTTGAAGAGAAAAACAATACTGTGACGCAGAAAAATGATGATAATGGAAAATAGGCATGACCTGGAAAAAGCAGTCACATGATTTTTTATTTTTATTTCCATAATTTTCTGCCCATCTTTTAATTTTCTTCGTCGGGAATGGGGTGTCTAAGGAGCAAGTTTGTTTTTCTAAAATTTGCTTCTTGATGTACTATTTTCTCACTTTGTTATTTAGTTGTTGATGTTATACTGTGGAGACGACATCATGTTTCATGGGGCATCATTGTCGTTGCAACTGTTGCCTGGCTAGTAGTCGAGAGATCAGGGCTATCATTCTTATCACTTTGTTATGACATTTTGCTGGTTTTGATTATGCCATATGAGGATCCCATATACGTTGATGCATTGGAACTTTTTCCTCTGATAATTTAGGTTGCGCAAATACTAGTTGAAAGATGAAAAAGCAGGGACCTCTGATGTAATGGCTGTGCTGCCTGGCTTTCCTCATAATGTCTGAACAAATGAAGATGGTGACTTTTGGGTAACAGTTGATTGTCGCCGAACCATGTTATCACATTATGAGTCCCTCTGTGAACTAGTTCAGTTCTTAATAAAATGTTGTGGATTTTTTGTATCCTATTTATTTAGGATTAAAAGTTCCATATAATTAATGTGGTGCCTCATCTAGCTCGTGTTTAATCTGGCTAAAGCAATGGTTGCAGTGCATGTCTTGTTAAATATCTAGAAATCATATGCTTTTGTGTGATTTTATCAGTTTCATGAGTTATATTTTGTATTAAAATGTCAAAAACATCTTTGTTAACATTAAAATAGAGCTTTATATTTAGGATCAATTTTCTGATTTTTTATCAGAAAATGGCATCTAGGTCTTCCCACCATTGATGAAGATTCGAGTGATGATGATTTGTTATCGATGGAGTTTGATGCAAACTTTAACGATTTAATGATGCTTAATATGATTGTTCTTCACAAACGAAGTATCATCGGCAGGATACCTTGTAGGACATCATTGCTTACGGGAAAAATGTATATGCTAGAAATTCTAAATGGACATCCGGACATATGCTAACGTAATTTTCATATGCAGAAACACATTTTCATGAAATTCTAAATGGACATCTGAAAAAAACTGTTTTGCCAAATGTAATTTAGGTTGTGTTTTTAATATTTGAAAAAAAAAAAAAAACATTTGAAGTTTCACCAACTACAAAATTTATATGTTATTTAATACTATATTAACATCAATCCATTAAAATTTATTGAATAATCATATATTTTAAATAAAATATTATTAAAAAAAATCTCCAAATTTCAAAGTAAACGTGTTTTCCATTTTTATGTTTTCAGAAACAATTTTTCAGAACGACAAAAGAACGCATTTTCAGAAATTTCAAAACAGACACTCAAAACACAAAACACAAAATGAATTCAAAACACAAAACACAAAACTGAAACACAAAGAGAACAACTTTCCGGTTTCCCTTGAATTCCCTTAATGCCTTCACAATTATCTTCCATCACTAAAGCAAGTGATCCAAATTATGCCTTTTAGTCAAATTTACCGTTAGTTCATGATTAAAGAATAAAAAATTCAAATAATTAATTTATAATGAATGTGTAATCCTCTCTAGTCAAAATCTTCAAAATGTTGGAATGAAAAGGGACAATTGTAACTCTAGCCTGATTAACTTAATGAAAATTAGAAATTGGAGGGTTTTATAATTGAAATTTAGTTTTAGAAAATAAAAAATCACTCATAATTTGAATATTAGAGGGAAATCAGATTCAAGAACATAATGCAGTTTTAAAACCATGCAGAAGGATCGAAATAGCAAAATCAAAAACCCATGTGAGATTTTTTGCTTAAAAACAGTTGTATGCTTACATAATCATACCTGAAAAAATCAATTCAATTCTTTTCTGCTTTTTCCTAAATAAATAATTTGACTTGACAATATGACTCCTAAAATTTACACATTGGCAAAGGAATTCTTTCTTGTCAGGGATGGTTTGGAAATTCAAGTTTGCCAGTAAGATGATGAATTTGGGTGGCGACTGAGAATGTAATAAGACGATAGAAAATCACGTTATTGTTAAGAGATTTTAGAGATTAATATAAGGCAATTAGGGGGATTTGGAAGTAAGTTTATCAATTCTATAGTATTTTGAGCGTTGAATTGAATTTAAGTTAAAAGTCACGATTATTTGTCAAAAATACTTGTCAAATTAATAGGTTGGAGGAACGGTCCCAATAAACGAATAATAATGTTTTAAAACCCGGCCAATTCAATTGGAAAATCGGGTACCGGGACCAAAACTAGTCTGATTAGACTTATAAAACCTTTAATTAAAAATCTGTCCCAAACTTGTTAAACAAGCCAGTTTTTGAAAAACCCGCGACCTGTTCTCGGTTTAATTGGTTCAACCAATGTAAATGTATATTTTTTTAAAATTTTTAATGTATATTTTTAAATTTTTTTAAAAATCACGGGTTCGATTTCGGTTCAACATTTTGACCTTGATCACTTATCTTTTTCGGATGATCATGTCGATCTTTAAAACATATCAATAACTGTGAATTTGACTTTGGCATTTAACCTAGTACAGTCTTGGAAGAATTTACAATAGTGCGTTTGATTGAAATGAAAAAATATTTCTTTAAAAGGAAAATGTTTTCCATGTTATGAGAAAAGTAAAAACTTACTCCCCAAATAAAATATTTTTCAAAAAAAAAAAAAGAAAAATTAGACATATTTTTAAAAGTTGAAAAATATTTTCAATGAAAAAAATTAAAATAAAACACTTCAAAATAGAAATTTGGATGAAAAACTAAATTTTCATGAAAAATAAATACAATCAAACATATTTTAAAAGTGTGTTTGATGGATATTATTGAGAAAAAATATATTTTAAATAGTGATATGTGGTTAAAAAGTAAAGAAAAATTATTGATGTGATGAAAAATATTATTTTATTAAAAAATATATGGTTGAAAATGAGTTTTGGAAAAAAAAATGTATTTTTAAAGAATTTGCCAAAAAGGGTTGAAAAAGTTAACAAAAAAACAATTTTTTCAAGCACACACGTTAGCCCCAAAAAAGGTTTAAAATTAGGGCGGCTTGGTTTTACACTGTATCCAAGATTCCAAATTGAGGGCAAAAACTTTATATAATTCAAAAACTTAATATATTCACAGCAGGAAGGGGAGGAAAAAACGATGAAGATCGTTCGTCGAAATCTCGCACCCGATGGCCCGGGCAGTGTAAAAGTGATTTTTCCCCTTTAGACTTTAGTTCCTTCAAGAGAACTTCAATTCCCAATTAATATTTTTTGTTGGTTGAAATAGCAATAATTTCTTTTTTCTTCTATGTTTGGATGTCTGGGTTTTGCCGCAGATGGTCCCAGAAGAAGCAGATGATTTGTGGATGGCTTATAATCTGATTGCCGAGGGTGATACTGTCTTAGCTGTCACCGTCAGGTACCTTTTACTTTCAATTTCTGATTTTTCCTTCTAATAGTTGTATGCATTGGTTTCTTTCATGTATTTTGCTCTTTTTTGTGTGTGTGTTGTATTGAAAACGTTTTGAAATTGGACAAGAAGGGCCTATTAGCACCGATCGTTGTATTACATATGGGGAATTTCTTGCTAAACTTCAACTTGATCTTGTCAAGGGAGCTTCTAAATGTGGGACCTGTATATTGTCTTCATAATTCATTGTAGGAAAGTTTTAAGAGAAGCTGCTTCCGGAGGAAGAGATGCAGAAAGAGTGAAACTGAAATTGGAAATCAAAGTAGAGGTCAGATATTTTCAAGAAATTCGGCGGTTATTTTTGGCTTAGTGTTGGCAAAATCAAGGCATTTAATATTATGTAGTATCTCGTTCTCATTTGCAGATCGTAATTGCTCTGCTGCTGCTGCGATGTAATTATGCAAAGAGTAAAAGAAACTAGTAAACAGTCTCCTTCTCCCTGAACAGATTAAAAGAACTCTCGACTTCTCTTTTGGGAGATATTCATCAATCAATAGTTTTTGGCATGTTATTATCTCCAGTGTTCCAGTCTTTCCACATTCTATCTTAGCCCCTGTTTGTTAGAGACTTTTTGAGAATAGATTTTAAAAAAAATTATTTTTATTTTTTGGAGAATATGGGGTTAAAAAGTAGGAAAAGTTGTGGGTCCACATGGAAAATTATTTTATTAAGAGAATGTGTGGTTGAAAATGAGTTTGGGGGAAATGAGTTTTGGAAAATGGGGCCAAACAAGGGCTTATTTAACCACGAGTCGGGAGTTGGGAGAATTGAGGATTCAAGAAACATGAAAAGGATTCGAGTCATGGGATCAATTTACATATGCTAGGACTCATAGCTCAGTGACAATCAACCAAAAATTCTAGTATTTTCTCCAATTTATAATGTTATTATGCTGCAGTTTCATCATCTCATTCTTGGTTCCATGCTTTAAGGTAGACTGTATTCAACATTTTCCCTAGTAGATCCATCAATTGAACATATTGACCAATCCAAACTTCAGATCTCATCTACTGGTTATGTTTACTTACTTATTAGATCAAAATCTATAAATCAATTAGACTAAAATGTTTTGTTTCGAATGTTATAAATCCATGCAGCTGGAGGCGAGGCTAGAGTTGTACATCTTTGACTTGTCTAGAAGTTTGCATTAAGCTACTGTACAAGACTGAGGTTTTGTGACACTGACTTTCTTGAAATTATTCTTAGGCTGTAGAGTATGACAAAGAAGGATCTGTCTTACGTATACGTGGGAAGAATATTTTGGAAAATGAACATGTGAAGGTGCGTGGCATTCCGGTTTGTTCTTTTTAACCAGTGCATTTCTTTGCTCCAGCAGTAAAAAACTATAGTTTTATGCTGCAGATAGGGGCATTTCACACCCTAGAAATTGAGCTACACCGACCTTTTGTGTTGAGGAAGGTACTTTTTTCTCTTAGTTCTATCAAATCTCAAGTCAATCTCTTTTATAAATTATGTTCGGTTGTTTGTTAGAATATTTGGCATGCACTTATGGTCATTTTGCATTCTATGGCATTAATATAAAGAGCATGGTCCATGTCTAAAAATATTAGTCCCTTTAGACTTATCATATTATATCCATTTTATCAAGCCCTCCTCATTCTTATCTGTTGCAGTATGTTTCCCTCATCCTAACCCCCAACAGTGATAAAGGAAAAGGGAAAAGAAAATCTTTGGCCTTCCAACGTTAATGAGGCATCGTGTAACACTCCAATTTTCATAAACACTGGAGTGTTATAAAAAATTCAATTATCTTCAAGTTAAAAGCGGAAACGATACAAGTAAAAGTAATTCCTTTATTTTCAACAATAAATATTAGTTAAAACATGGAATTTGTGTTTCTGAAAAAAATAAACACAATCACCTAACTAATTACTGAACATGTATTTGAACAAATAAAACTAACTAATAAATTAGAAGATAAAAAAACTTAATGTTTGTTATTTCTTTAAATCCTATGGCAGCTCACATCACGATCCTGCCACAGTTTCAATCAATTCGAACTAATCTATAAATTATTGTAAGGGTGAGTATTTAAAAATACTCAGTAACATACGTGCAACTTTCATATACAATTATATAGAACAATAAAATCTACACTTCATACCACTCTTCTATTATGGAGTATATTTGTGACCAAGCGAGACCCATCATTAGTCATTTTGAATTCTCGAAGGAGTTCACATTTTGTTATAAAAAACCTAAAAGAGTTCACATTTCGTTAGGTCAAACCCGAATATCTATTTACAATTCATGCATATTTAATTGAATACATAAAAGCATAACTGCATAAGAAAACAAATCACTTGCAGGTTATGTATCTTATCCTGACAGATGAAATGAATTCTTGAAAGAATTCCAATATCTTTTCTAACTTTTTCGACCGCGTCAATAAAATCGTGAATGGCTTTTCGAAATTATTTTCTCTCTCTCCACCCCGTGTCGTGTATGTATGTATATTATGTGGCGAATCTTTTCTTGACCTCACGGGGGTATTTATAGGGCCAATAGTATTCACAAATTGAGATTTGGTGAAATTAGAAGTATAGCAGATGTGTACCACCAGTTTGGATAAGAATTGAATTTCAATATTTAGATTATACTTATTAACAAATCATAATCATCCAAAATAGGATACGTGTACTTGAATTAGAAACTAGTATTAGCCTATTAGGATAACTTACAAATAGGGCTTATGGTATTCCAACACAAATTTAGTAGATGAAATATAGTCTTGGAAAATGGAATCCATATTTTACAACTGCCGTGGGTGGGTAGTCAGGATTAAGATTTAATCAGAATTTTATCAATTATCTAAGACTATCTAGATTAGTACTACACTAGTTCTAATTGTATTGAAAATTAAATTAAATACCTATCCATTGCATAATACTCACGTGACCTAGGTTGAACTAATTCCTAATTCCAGCAATATAAAAATTTCGGTCATGCTAAACAAATTGGAAATTTTCCCTTAAATATATTTAATCATGATTTTCTTTGATCGACTCTTAACTTATCTTGAACTTTTTCAAAATAAATTTTTCTTGAGCCTAAAATATATTATTTAATATGATCTATCCAACAAGTCCAATATTGATATACTAAATCTCACTCTATCGTTATCTAGTTATTTGGTCAAAATAAAATAAAATTTAATACCTATTTCGCTTTAATCCTTCAACTTTTCAAAATATAAAAATATAGCATGTAGAACAAATAAATTTACCTAGTGTGTCAGCCATGGTGTCTGTATTGTTTTTGAAGAATGCATTCTTTCATTTTTACCATTTTTCTCCTTTTTCCTTGTCTGAATTTATAATTTCACCATTTTTCTTGTTGAGATTAGCAAACTAGGTCCATGTAAGAGACATTTATGGAACTATTGTTGATGCCTCCATCCTTTGGTTTTTTCTGGCTGTGGGAATGAGAAATTGATCTTGTTATCGGAAATGTTTTCAGATGGGAGTGAGGTGATTATTTAGGTCTTCCTATTAAGGGATGGGATGCTTGTTGAAAGTTATTTTGAGGCGTATTAGGCTGTTTATAAGTTGAAAAGGAGGAACGTAGTCTAAAGTGACTCATGGAAGGTAGGAGCTTAGATCTTTGATACTGGATAGATGACAAATCCATTGTTTTCTTCCTCCATGAATTTTTATTTTGTCGTCTGGCATTTGCATTTCCCAATGTGAAGATTGTGCAAAACTTATTTTCTTCTCATTCTGAACGGCTGTTAATGCGTAATACATATAGGAGTCAATTATTTATTGTACTTACTGTGGATGTTAATCAATTATGCTTTCCATATTACCATGTTGATGGCAGCTTTATGACCAATGCTGTTTATTTACGTCTTATCACTCTAGATCAAATGGAGTTGATTGATTCATTAGGCTTCTTATTTGAGTTGTCTGTGATGTTTGCTAGGAGTTTTGGGACTCACTGGCCTTGGAGGTGCTCCATCAAGCATCCGGTATGCAGCTATCCTTAACTCCATATTTACTCCATTCTCATCTTCTTCGGTTTTTCTCTTTTGGTAAAGGTAGTTTTCATCTACAGCTTTAGGCACACGTGTAAAAGCTATTACTTATTCTTGCTATCTCATTAAAATAAATTATTTTCTTTTCTAATGAATCTCCTAAAATGAACTCTTTTGTTTTAAGAATCGTTTTTTTCCCTGTAAAACTCCTTTTTTTAAAATAATTCTTGCTATGTCCAAAATTAGAGATGACCTAAAACTTCACCTAAGTTTGGAAATTAAGGTAAGAAGGGCTTAGTAGTAAATATAAAGTAAGTAATATTCTCTCCCTATTTTCTCCACTTTTACATCTAAGAATATTAGAGGAACTGAGTTTTACATGGGCGGTTAATGATTTATGTTCTGTTTTAATAACCTTACAATTTATGGATGTGGAGCACAAGCTAATGCAAGGGCTTTGGATATTTATTTCTTCAATTTGACATGGCCCATAGTATCGCCTGGCATCTATATCTATCTTCACATAAAACCTATGTTTAGATAACATTAAAAGTAACTTACAATTTACTTTGCAAAATCAAACATAAATTTTAACGACACATTCGTAGGATCTACAACTACTACTAACTCACATTATAATTTTAGTAACTTTTAATTTTATCCAAACACAATGAAATATGTCGTATTTCATTTAAGTTCTTGTGTCATGTATTTTACATTTGACTGAGCTCACGGATGATGACCTTACATATTGCACCTATACTTTTCTCTTTAAAGACGGTATCTAGAACATCAAGGAACAAACCAAGTACGAGATTTGACCTCATAGATAAAGAAGCACAACTTATGGAAATCAAATACGTGCACAAACATTCGTGTTGAAGACAAAATTTAAATGATCTTTTAGATGACATGGTTCAATATGGTATTAGAACCTTTTGGCTTGAGTTAAACAATATTCGTCTCTAATCTCCAAAAGGTGGCCTTGTGACACTTGTCCTACCATTTCATGCATCTTCTTTCATCTCGTCCGTCCTCCTTTATTTCTTTTTGTTCCTATTCGATTTTCCACTACTCATATTTAGCCCTGTTAAGTATTGGTTTGCTTTGTGTTAACTTTGTTCCTGGTGGCGTACAACTCTTTCTGGGATTTTGTTCGGGGCATAATCCAGTGATTTCTTAGGCTCTTGCTTGCTTTGAGTGCCTTCGCTAATTATTTCCAAGGTGAAGGTAAAGACCAAAGATCCCAAATACAACACCTGATTGAATAGCCTCATAAAGCCACTCAAAATTGATGCAAAGTGCAGCCAATATAGGAAATCGATCTATGATTCCAATGCTTTGAATGAACCCAAATTAAGCCAAACCCATCAATTAATCCTTGTCCCAGCACCTTTTATCGTATCGTTAACAAACTTTCTTAACCAATCTAAATTGTCAAGGTTGGCAAGTCTGTTGGTTGGGCCTTTGTGGATTAAAATTTTACTTGGTTCGTTGTTTATTTGTTGAACTGTTTGGAAGAAAATCCCGTCTTGATTTCCACAACGTTAATTTCCATTACGTATTTGGTCTTATCCTCCTCTGGCGCCTGGATTCTTGTTAGGCTAGCCTTTTTCTTCATCATCGAGTGTAGTGCTGGTTCATGGACATTCATAGTGCTCTATCCTGGGCAGGTCTAGATGTGATAATATGCACAGTGATCTAGTTTTGACCTTGTTCATTTTAAATGTGGGATGTGTCCTTGATGGGGATTGTAATAGATATGATATTGAAGACTTGCTAACTTTAGACTACTTCTATTCTAATTTATTATAGTTTTCTATTTTGACTCAAGTTAGGGTTTTCATTTAGTTTATTTCCTTATTTTCTTTCCTATAGACTAGTTGAAATCATATTTGAAGAGGGTTTATAAATTTTAATAGTTAGATTTGATTACTGAATATAAATGCAATTTATCCTCTCCACTTTGTGCTTCTCTCTTGCCTGTTCATCTCCCCTATTGTTAACTCTCTCTCTCTTCTCTTTCTCCATCTTGTTGTGTTCTTTTATTATCCCTTTTCCCTTCTACTATTCTATGATATGTTCGATTGTCTTTGTTGTTTCCCTTGGATAATGATTTTCTTTCGCACCAGCTTTTGGGTTTTTGGT
Organism: Fraxinus ornus; assembly: GCA_903798235.1. Lineage (NCBI taxonomy): Eukaryota > Viridiplantae > Streptophyta > Magnoliopsida > Lamiales > Oleaceae > Fraxinus > Fraxinus ornus. Next base: position 40,364 of record CAIGRF010209209.1, read on the forward strand.
TGGACTAGTTGGCAAACATTACAATTCTGGAGCATCTTTTGAACATTGGAAGGGACAGTTTGCTTTAACAGATTTTAATTTCCAAACTCAAATTGGTTTCTACAATACCATAGGGTTTGAGGAGATGTTAAAGCTATGTCCATGATATTTCCCTTTTGCTTTAATCAATTTAATTTCCGAAACTCAAATTAATTTCAACAACACCATCGAGTTTGAGGAGATGTTCAAGCTATGTCCATGATACCTTCCCAATTATTTCCTTAATAATTGATTTTGTAATTATCTTTCAATATTTTCTTTTATAACTTAAAATCGGATCAAGCAAAGATCTTGAATATAAGTCTCACCGTTATCCATTTAATGAAATTATGCTAATAAGCTCTTGGAAAAAAAATGAAACCCAGCTACACGTGGGGACGTGTTAAAAGGAAAAATTAAATTATGCACACGTGGCTCTCTCTAACCGTTTAAGGTTTTAGATGAAGACGGAAGGGTTCAATAGTCTCGATAGCAAAGTATTTTCTTGATGCACGCCGAACATCTTATGGAGAGGCTTGAATAAGCTTTACATCTAATGGATAATAGAAGTAAAGAGGAAGGGAAATATGACATAATATATGCTATTCATTATCTATAATCCCACATATGCTATTCATTAACTATTGTGAAGAATATTATAAATTGTATATAATAAACTCATTTCTATTACAAAGTAAAAGACCCTACTTATAGGGCTATAAATAATTATAAAAGGAAAAATTGCATAATAATTATACAATCAATTATTAAGGAAAATAATCCTACACTAAAGGAAAAATATTATAGAGATTATTATTTCCATATCTT